>JAQFYZ010000044.1:0-92030 GCA_034695085.1 Cylindroiulus punctatus
GGTTAGGTTAGGTTAGGTTAGGTTAGGTTAGGAGTGAGTGTGGTACATGTGGCGACATACTATACTAATACCAGTCCGGAGTTTATGAAGGTACCGGTATTTCATATAACATGGAGCTAAAGAGAAAATCTGGTTCTAAAATTCGTGCAGCTATAAAAGCACATATGCAAGGAAAAATGTAAGAAAGATAAATAGGCAAAGCAATGAAGGAGGTGTCATCATTGAGCAAAAATAATTTTAACCGTAAAGTAATACTGAAGCGACTGATGTGAAAAAAGAACGACATAGGCTATTTTTTGTTGTTGCAAAACTGGATAAAAATTGATGGATTTTAATGCATTTTATTGGCCCAAATGTCAATAATGAGTCATTATTTCAGCCAACAACCGCCAGGATACTGTGGTTTTTTTAAAGGTATAACTGCCGCCGCTTATTTATGAATAAATACAGATAAAAAACAAAACGCGAAAGTGACTTTCAAGCGCTCTTTTGGATTTTTATCGGCTTCGGTTTATCTATTTATTGCAAAGTTTTAAACTTTACAAAAACTACAGTATCCAGGCGGACGGTAATAATGACGAACTAAAGTAGAATCTTCAAAGCATAAAAACCTGCGGTATTCAAGAAATAACTGGAGGATGGAACGCATCCAAATGTCAACTCTTTACAAAAACTATTGCTGATACAAATTATACAATTCCTGTTATTACACTTTTATTAGCAGCCTATTGAAAGTTTGAATATCGGCATTAGACAAGATCATTTTCATTCTTTGGTTGTCATAGTAAGTAGGCCCGAGGGATTAAAAATAATGAAGTTTATCAAATCCTTGATGCACAGAAAGCAGGATCAAGATGGAGGATGCCGGGCCTTCCTTGGATTCCTTCGAGCCCTTGGAGTACAAATGTACCATCAGCATTATGGGCATGACTTGCGCCTCTTGCGTCAACACCATTGAAAGTCGCCTGCTGAATACAAAAGGTCGATTGCAATTTGCAAACTTAAAAATGACGCGTTGTAATCAATGGTGCAAAATCCAGAATGTCCCGTCTCTTGCAGGAATTCATGCGGCGATGGTGTCACTGATGACGCAAAGGGCAGAGGTGCACTACGACAAAACCTTAATCCAGGACCACGAAATCACCGCCAAAATTTGCGACATGGGCTTTGAAGCCACACTGGAATACGAGGGAACGGAGGCATACGAAACCATAAATCTTGCGGTAACCCAAGTTCTGCTGGAATACGGCTGAATTTAACCGCATGTTTAGAAGACTGACAATGATTAACCGTTTAGATTGCAGGAATGACGTGCTCATCTTGCGTCCACTCCATTGAATCCCAAGTCCTGAAGCAGAGGGGAATAAAGACAATATCAGTCGCTCTTACCACTTTGAGCGCAAGGATAGAGTACGATCCTGATCTTATTGGCGCCAGAGACATCATCCAACTTATAAATGTAAGAAAACTTCTGGAAGGCTCTGAGCATGCGAAGAGAACCCATTGATAGTACAAAACTTTTGCAGGGAAAACCGTAAAAAATATATTATCTTGCACATTTCGTTCAGGACATGGGATTTGATGCATCGCTGATTACGGAGATGGAGAACCGTTCAGAACATCTCAGTCACAGTAGTGATATTAAAAAGTAAGCAGCTTATGGCTGCTAATCTAGTAAGGCGCAAAGGCCTGATCCTCAGCCTTAAGCACTGCAGTATTCTCAAACTGGATATTACATATGAATATTGCAGCTTTTTTGTTTAAAAAACACCACAGGTGGCGGACCGCATTTTTGGTTTCTCTCGTTTTCGGCGTTCCCACAATCGCCGTTATGATCTACTTCATGGTCTTCGAGAATAACATGACAGCCGACATCACATGGGGCCTTTCCTTGGAAAATCTTCTTCTGTTCATTTTCTCCACGCCAGTGCAGGCAAGTAGCCAGTCACAGATAAAAGCTAAATAAAGTACTGCATTTTCACTTTCCCCAACTTTTCCTGACGGATGCAGTTTGGTAGTGGAAAGCATTTCTACGTCCATGCCTACAAATCTTTGCGACATGGCATCGCCAACATGGACGTCTTGGTCGTGATGACCACAACCATCGCCTACTTCTATTCTGTGATTGTCATCCTGATTGCTGTGGGCATGCACAAATCGACCAGCCCCATTACCTTTTTTGACACTCCACCCATGCTCTTTGTGTTTCTGTCGTTGGGTAGATGGCTGGAGAACATAGCGAAGGTTAGATATGGAATCTATAGAAGGAATCATAAACTGGACACTATGCTAAAGGAATAAGTTGTAATCTGATTCATCTGTATTTTCATGATAGGGGAAAACATCTGAAGCACTATCAAGGCTGATGTCTCTGCAAGCCAAAGAGGCTATTGTAGTTGAGTTGGGGCCCTCTGGAGAAGTTCTTTCAGAAAAAGTGATTAGCGCCAATTTGGTTCAACGAGGAGATTTTTTGAAAGTATGACCAATGCTCCAATTTGTACTTGATAAGTTTAAACGCCGATTAACGCTTATTTTATCATGCTGTGCGCCTTGAAGGTACTTCCTGGTGAAAAATTCCCTGCTGATGGTGTAGTGAAACAAGGCCGAACCAATGCTGATGAATCATTGATAACCGGTGAATCTATGCCAGTCACTAAGGAACCAGGTTTGACATTTGCATTCAGAACCCCGATATTTTCAGAAGATCATATTGCTCGGTTATTGGTATAGCTCTATCGCAATGGTGCTCATGCAAAATTCAATCGTATCCTAATCACTTTTCAGTGCCTGTGTCTGCTTGCAGTTCGGGGTATTATAAGCGCTTGCAAGAAAGGAGGGGTGGGAAGAAGTATGGCAGAGGCCGATCTTTTAGAGGTACATGTCCTGACAGAAGTGATGAAGCAGGATCAGAGCGCCTCACGAATGCAATTAGGCAAAAAATTCTGCACATGATAGCATCCAGTCCTGCACTTCTCAGTCAATTTTCTGTACTGCTGCTTTGGGAAACTTGCCTGGGCGCATAGATATCTTTCTGCCACTGCAATGCTCTTACAATTACTATCTCCAACATATTAGTGTGCATCAGGCATGCATTAATTTCAACCATCACCAATTTAGGAGCACCAGTTATTGGGGGATCAATAAATCAGCATGGTTCTGTCATTATCCAAGCAACCCAAATCGGCAAGCATTCCACACTGGCACAAATCGTGAGACTCGTGGAGGAGGCTCAGACGTCCAAGGTTTTCACAATTTCATTTTTGACATCTTTTGTGAACGACATGTATTTATTTCAAACTCCTCATCCGCAGGCCCCGATTCAACAACTGGCGGATACGCTTGCCGGCTACTTTGTCCCGTTTGTCCTATTTTGCTCAGTGGCAACATTAGCCACGTGGATTATCATTGGTTACAAAGATTACCCAATTATCAAAAAGTACTACCCGGTAGGTAAACTAAAGAGTTGCAAACAATGTGGTTGGAGACTATGGAAATAAGCAGTAATGAAACACAAATAATACTGCAATTAGAAAATGGACACCAGTAACCAACCAGAAATAATTCTCCAATTTGCATTCCGTTGCGCACTTGCTGTACTGGCTATCGCCTGCCCATGTGCCTTGGGTTTGGCCACTCCAACAGCAGTGATAGTTGGCACAGGAATTGGAGCCCAAAACGGGATTCTCATCAAAGGTGCAACCGCGTTGGAAACTGCTCACAAGGTAAATCTGTCAGCGTGCAATGAATCGGAAAAGTTAAAAATTCGAAATCCATTCATTTTATGTGAAACATGGCAGCTACGTGTCCCCATCATTTTGCCCACCAGTTTTCATCATTGACAAACATGCATGCAATTGTTCCTCAAAAATCCATATGCTTATATTTCAGGTGAAAACTGTTGTATTTGACAAAACCGGTACAATAACCCATGGCAAGCCCTCAGTAACCAGGATAAGTGTATTCACCAGCCAAAATGCGTGGCCATTAGAGAAATTCCTGGCTATTATCGGAACGGCGGAAGCCAACAGCCAACATCCAATTGCTTCATCTGTAGTCAAGTTTGCAAAAGCGGTAAGATGGAACTCGTAATTTTTTTGATGTCCCACTAAGAAAAAGTACATGTAGACCTACGTAGCATTCAATGAATGATTGATCAGCTCCAAGATGGAAAGAAAACTTATGCACACATAAATGCAAAGAAGCCAAAGAATCAACTCCATTTTTCCAATTTTAAATATAACTCGTCTGATACAGGTATTAGATACCGAGTCATTTGGAAAGACTGAAGATTTTGAATCAGTTCCAGGCTATGGCCTCTCTTGCATCGTTTCTGCGACGGAGAGTCTGTCCAGCATTAAGATCGACAGTGATAGCTTCTTACCACTGATGAATGTTAATGAAGACGAAGACGACGATTCAATCGGCAACCCTGGATTTCTTGTGGAAAAAGCCATTGTTGAATGGACGGAAACCAGCAACAATGATGAACCACAAGCAGAAGCAGGCAACAGTAAGAAACTGATACTAACACAAATTAGCAGAATGTACAAGAATTGCAAAATTCTCAAAGCATCCATAAATTCTGCCATATATTTTAGCAGCAGATAACAAATACTACGTCTTAATTGGAAATCGTGAGTGGATGGAAACGAACAATATCAGTATCGATTATGATGTGGACAGCAAAATGTCAAAGCATGAGGTCAATGGACTGACTGCATTTCTGTGTGCAGTCAATGGTAACATTATGTCTTTGTCTAATGAATTCAATATTTCAATTTTAAAATTTTAACGCATTCTTTGCCAATTTACTAAGGCCAGCTACTTGCCAGTTTGGTTGTGGCCGATACCGTGAAACCAGAAGCGCGTTTCACGGTGAGCACACTTAAAAAGATGGGTATGGAGACTATCCTTCTAACGGGTGATAACAAACAGACTGCCGAGGCCATTGCCAAGCAGGTATGATAATTGTTAATAATACACGTGCTATGTATATCCCGGTTATAATCATCAATGCAGTTGAAATAACATGTTGTCCCTATCTAGATTGGCATCACAACAGTGTTTGCTGAGGTGTTGCCATCACACAAGTACGATAAAATTTCGGAATTGCAATTATTGGGCAAAACAGTAGCCATGATTGGCGACGGTGTTAATGATTCTCCTGCATTAGCCCGAGCAGACGTCGGCATAGCTATTGGAACAGGCACAGATGTGGCCGTTGAAGCAGCAGACATAGTTTTAATAAAGGCACAACAAATTAAAATTATTCTTACCTGCAATTTGACGCTAGGACAGTATTGTACCCAGAGAGAACTGACGTAGTGTTATTTTTTCAGAATGACCTCATGGATGTGGTGTTTGCTCTAAAATTGTCAAGAAAAACTGTTGGCAGAATCCGGCTAAATTTCTTTCTGGCTACAATCTACAATTTCATTGGCATACCTATAGCAGCGGGTAAGACATCTTCATGATGTAGCAGACATGACTTTGATGATGTATTTGAATCGGCTTCATTTTTCCAGGAGCCTTGATGCCGCTTGGTTTTGCTCTAAATCCTTGGATGGCATCAGCTGCCATGGCAGCATCATCCGTATCAGTTGTCGCCTCCTCATTACTGCTGAAATTGTAGGTTTCACTTCTTAATAAGGTTTCTTCAAGCAAACTTAAGAGCTTGCACGCAGCTCCTCGAAAATATCTATATTCCCCAATGTCTTTTCAGATTCAAGAAAGAGAAGTCAAAACAAATACCAATGGAAGGCAACGACAGAGCTCAGCAAGCACAAATACGACGCCCTAAACCCAGTACGGGTTTCTTTAGATTTTTCAGGAAAAGCACGAGTCGTAGAGAATCCAGGGATTACAGAGACATTGAAGAACAACGAACCCCATTATTAGAGGCCGAGGATGAAACGTAAATCCCAAACGTACCACAAATGATCATGCTCATTAACCAATGCTCAGTTTATTCCAAAGATTTCAAATAAAACATTTGACTATATACACAGAATTGTGATTAATTGATTCACAAGTCACAAGCAAAACAATGACTCAAACACTTGAAAGTTTGGAATGAAAGGATTGTGCATGGGGACTGTGACCTTTGGGAATGTCACAAAAATTGGATGATGGTGGACATAAGGAGGGGAAGGGCTTAGCAGGGAAGGACATCTAATTTATGTTTATGCAAATACTGTACAGAGATTTTTTACATGATGAATAATCAATTTACTGTAAAGAGTTTAACATAATAGGTCCATCCAGTTGGATGGACAGAACTGGTAGCAATATCCTTTTAGGACAGACCCTCCCATATGAAAAACTACGATAAAATACTCCCTTCACTATTCTATCACCACACTACACGGCTCCTCCCAACAAGTCCCCCTTGCTGTTGTTTGTAACCCCCATAAACCATTTATATTCACCTAGCAGGTTTTATGCTGTATGAATTGCCTTTGCCATGAGAGATTCCTTTTCCAGGGAAATCCACCACTCCAATGTAACACTTTCATGCACACTTTTTATGTTTCCTTGCAGTGATGGACACGAGCAAAAACACATACCGTGAAATCCTCTACAGTCTACAGGTATGCAATCACCACAGAGTGACTTTTGGGCAGTTTAAATTATTACTTTCAAGGGATGTGGCCATTGCCCGAAACAGCAGTGCACTGGCATTTGGAATCGTGATGCCAGGAGACACTTTGTGACACAGTATTGTCATATATTTTATGACATCATGTAACAATATCGTCACAAATACCTCCCTATATATCTACATATACCTATATCTATCTCTTATCACACAATTCCCGAGTACTCTTATTAGTCAGAGTAATCTCACTTCGCCAGCTCTGACCACGTATACATGGATTAGCTAGGAAAGAGATTTCTGTTTGATTGGACGTCAATAATGATCCTCCATCAAAATATCCCGGTAGGCCAATAGCTAAGGATGACCATAGGGGAGGGTAAATTGCCCAATTTTGACGAAAACTGATTACAGCAGGGAGTAGGGGGTCGAAAACACGAAAATACAATGAACGTAATTTGTGCATGGCTTCAAAGATCAACAAGCCAGGTCCTCTAGAGTTGCCTTCCATTAGGCCTATTGTCAACATCGGTGAACTTACTCAATGAGTGTCTCGCTGAAGTAGAAAAGGACTTTCTGCACTACTGATAGACTGCGTAGATAAGCGGCCACAGCTCGACTTCGGTCCTAAAACTTGAGAGCAAAGCCCAAACACAAATAAGACCAACATTGCTCAAGCCCGAAGTTCCCAACCATTGGACGTCCAACCAAGTTTCGAACTGTCTACCTACCCCAGTTGCCATGGTTACCGAAATCTCTAGACCCGCCCGCTAATGACGTCATTTTTTTCCCATCGCATCGTTCTGGCCTGAAACCGCTGGTATTTCTGTTCGATAAAATAAACAGTAGTTATCTTCGAAGGAGAAATTAGAAAACAAGCATGGGCTTGGCATGCTAGACTCAGAAAACAAGTGAGTAACAAATCCCCGGAGCATGATAGCGCAATAAGGGGAGGAGATACTGAAAGTGAAATCGAGGTCAATCTTTTTAAATGTGTGCATTTTCATTGCCAAAGTCCCCACCATGAAATCAGCTGGTTGTCAGCAGCAAGACAATAGCCTAGATCGTCGCAGTTCGAAGGCACGGCACCCAAAATGGACTCCAAATAGAGAATCTCAAAAAGCACTTTAGCCCCAAGCTTGACGACCATGGCGAAACTGTGGGGAAATGAATCAGTTGCAAGCACTGTGGGAACGTGGAGCACCTCACAGACGCCTTCCATGATGCCAGCCAACGCCACCCATGAGATTTACCCGGAGGTCACGTCGGGTCAGATGTTCACGTACGTTTTCATTCCAATAGGAGCGGTGATATTCACTCTACTCATCATAGCCGTCGTAAGTAATTTTTTCCATCTCCATACACCGTGTGCGACCGAAGAACTGAATTTTTGTGATATATTGTTGGCAAGGCTTCAGGCTACCCACCCCCTAATAAGTTTCAGTATCACCCGTATTCGACCACCTCGGTGAAACAGCACCACTTGCAAATACTTGCTAATTCAATTTCCATTATTTCAGGTTATTTTCATGTTAAAGAAAAGCAGGTAAGTTTTTGATACTATGTACCACAACAATTCTCTGGAATGCTTACGATCTAGAAATGGCACTGTTGTAGACACGGCCAAGCAATCAGCTAAGTTTCATATTTCACATTGGATCAAAATTCCGCATTTCTATTTTAGATTAGATAAATTAAGGCATCACCTTATGCCATTATACAATTTCGATCCTGCTGAAGAAGGTGAAGACTGGGAAACCGAGCTTCTAGAAGAGGGCATGGATCATCGACCAAGTTCAGGATCTCGAGCAAAGGTAGGCCAACAATCTGAAATGCATAGAACTGCTGAGCATAATTGTTTTAAAAATTGTTATAGTGCTAAATTTAATTCTACCTGAGAGTTAACCTAGGTACAAATCCATTGTTTTCATCAGCACTAATTTCCTTCACTCGTCTTAATAGAGATCAGGATTAAAGGACGAACCAAAGTTAGCATTTCGTGGAGATTTAGGGCTGTGAAGAACTTGTATGCTGCGTTTTTCTAACTTTTTTCCAATCCCAATGCATGTGGTCAAACTCCTTGAAAATTGTCTGCTATCAGCCTTGCACCAAAATGTAATTAAACACTGATATTATAAAATACAGTTGGCTTTTTTATTTTAAAAAATGATGAGAATGATTTGTGTAGTATGTAGGATATAAAACTACATTTGAACATGGCTTTTAGGCAGAAAATGAAGGAGGAATGGAAACAATTGAAGAGGTGCTTGGAATTCAACACTAGTATTGTGCAATATACAAAACGTTTTAACTAAGGTTGGCTACTAATTATAATAAAAGTGGACTTTTACAACTGAAATTTAATTTCTTTTGCAAATAAAGATGATTATAATCTGGAAACTTAGGTTTTTGAAACTAAGGCGGGATGCACCTTTTTTTGAAAGAAGTTCAAGGCACGCAACCCTCAAGCTAACACGCTCATAAACTACCAACTCGCTGAATTCCCAAGCATTTCTTGACGTGCTCTCAAGGGTCAGCAAGAAAACTGCATAGCTACCAATTTAACTGAATTGGCTTAAAATAAAATTAACAGGAGCAAACTCTTAAAAGCACATTACTTAGCACCAAACAAAATTACAATAGAATTAAAGAGCATAAAGGCATTATGCAATTAAGACATTTTTTTTGCTTTTTGATATCCAGGGAAACAAACTTTTTGTACCATACTTTGAAAAATAGCTGCTGTAAGTAACAAACCAATAACCTAAAATGTACCTTCTCAAGGCAAAATTTTATCGACTCAATAAATATTGATTATTTTTCAAGGCTAATGAGATTAACAGCTCTCACAATCGTTGAAGGACACGAACCCTACAAAAACTCAAGAATTAAAATAACAAGTTAGGCATTTTGGGTTACTTAAAATAGCTATCAACAGGTGTAAAGAATGGTATGCAATGATAATGACAACTGGTACTCCAGAATAAGACCATCGACATGCAGCACTAAAGTGGGAGGGTTGGCAAAATGACTGTCAGACATTACCAACAAGCAACGCTCATGGAAAAGCATTAAAAAGTGTTGATGATGATAAGTGAATGTATATAGAGACCACTACATTGTGCAATTCACTAAAAATTAAAAAGCGGTCTATGCGATTAAAATAATAGTTAGCATATGTTATAAATGCAGACGAAAAGGTTACCTGGACAGAGAAACTGCTGAGACAAAGCTAACTGTGATGAGAATGGCCAACCTAATAACATAAGACAGCGTTGGACCATTTATGGCAACTTTGGTATATCAGTTGTTGAACCAAGTTGCCATTGATGAGTGATGGGAAGATAGGGAGACATTTACTCTTGGTCGTCATCTTCATCGTCCTTTTCTTCATCTTCAGATCCACTTCCTCCCTCCTCAGATTCTGCCTTTTCCGCCTTCAAATAAAAAATCCCTTATCACTATGCACAAATTGAACACCCATAAAGAGAAGGAGAAAAAAAATCGCAACTTTGGGGCAGTTCTATCTTTTTTGCTTTTTTGTTCGTTTTGTTTCACTGGATGTAATTCAATTTCTCAAGTAAGACAAGTGGATTAATTGATTAAATTTACCTTCTTTGGTCTACCTCTTCCTCGTCCACCACGAGGTTTGGCTGCTGCAGGGCTCTAGACAAATGTACAAAACAATGTCAAGCGAATGCAAACACATACGACAATCATAAATTAATAATTTCATCATCAAAGACTGTCATAAAGGAAAACCGTACCTTTGTTCGGGCCTTCCCTTTCTTGGTGCCCTTTGGTCGACCACGACCTCTCTTCGCCGCAGGTTCACCATCACCAGCAGCTGCAACTTTCTTGTCCTCTTTCACAGGTGAAGCACGAGGACGCCCCCTCTTTTCTGGGGCTTTTGTTTCCTCCTGAAATTTGGATCACGAATTAGTGAACGTACAAACTTTTGCACATTGAAACGAAATAAGGTTCAACACATGAAACTAAATTAGTTAGCAAGGGGCAAACACAGCCATTGAAATCTTAACTTCTTCAAAAAATATCAACGTCAAGAAAAATTCAAAGTGAGTAACAACGATTTCTGAGGCCACATTTTTTAGTAGTAGGCCTAGAATCCGCAATCATTGACAGTTATTTACAAAAAAAAAATATTTTAACGTCAGAAAATATCTTGAGTAACTTTTTTAAAAATCAAAAAATCGTCATAAACTGCTTGAAAATTAGTGCATTAGAGAAACAGTCATTAACTGGTTTTATATCAAAAATTAATTCACAAAAACTTAATTGCTAAATATTTAAGCGAAATTATTTTATAAAAAAATAGGAAAAAAACGATTATTTTATTTAGTTCAACGGCCTAGCGTTCCGCTATGCAAAAGAGCTTTGTGTTTGGCTATTGAAAATGCACTGGCAACGAGAAAGAGTAAAAGCAATAAATTTCTCCCGCCATTGCTTTTAACCGTCGTCATCGTGGGGAACTCGTGCCCAGAGTGGACGAAAATAGGTGCGAAAATTTCAGTTTTCGTTTTGCGTAATACCTTCTCTTTCTTCGGCCTTCCCCTCGATTTCTTCACTTCGTATTCCCCATCGCTCGAATTATCAGCCATGATAAGTACTCTACAACGACACAGAACGAAGTCAATAAAAAAAACGCGAATTGATGTGCCGCGAGAAATACAAGAACCGAATTAAAATGGCCGCGCTTGGCTTGGCGCTAAATTACATGTCGACAACGATTAAACAAAGAAAGCGACCTAACAGCCGATAAACAACTGGAGAAAAATATTTCAAAAATTATTCAGGGTATTCGGGCGTGTGAGAAAAAATACGGGGCCCAGAAAATCGTAGTGGAATGGCAGGAAAACGGCCTTTTTTGAAGGGCCCTAGATAGCGTTCATTTACTCATCTACATGTACTCAGTATGGGTTCGGTAAATACGCGTTCAGTTTCAGGTGTTATTAATTTTTCGCTCGGAGAATTAAAACAACAACATCATTTCGTACACGAGTGAGAAAAAATTAACAGCAAAATATTTTCGCAATAGAGAATAAAATGAGAACAATATTTACGTCAAATGTAGCTGAGCTCGACCACAACAACCCAACGATCACCTCGACGCAGTCAGAAATAAAGCGGCGCCAACGGTATACCAAGAAAGGCATAAAAGCTAAACCGCTGCGTACAAGAGCGTTCATTTGAAATTCTATTCAATTCCCTGTATTCAGATTTGGCACCAGGGGCGCTCCTAGCCGAACCTCATCACCTCTGATGATATTTTGCGATGGAGTACATTGCGAAGCTATCCATTCGTGAATAAATGGGTCAAATGATCGATAAATTCATACCAAACTGTGCCTACGACGATACACAGAAACAAAAATTGCAATTAGAATCTCAATTCCAAATTGGACTACGTGAAATTGTAAATATTGGGACCCCCATACAATTTGTGAAAATAATCGAGATCCCACATTGCCTGAAAAAGATCCAAATAATGTCGGCAGCATATAAAATGTGAAAATACTTCAAGGATCCAACCGAATTTGATAGAAATCGTTATGAAGTTGCTATACAAGTGGCCAGGTCAATGAGGCTCTGATGGCGAGCATGAGCATGTTTTGAGAGCCACCTAGCAGCAGTTTTGGATACAGGAAGTTTTCACCTGTGGGCGGAGCCGCGAGAATTGCATGCGGCGGCAAATAAGAACGAACGTGACTTTAAAAAAGTAGAACGTCTGCTTGAAAAGAAGGCAAAAAAACGCAAAAAACAGCTAAAAAAGGTTGGAAAGGTCCTGAAATTCAATTAATTCATCATAGAAACAAAACTTAAAGTGCTTAATTTGGAATTTGCACTTTGTTAGATGACAATAACCTTACAGGTGGACAATTTGTGCAGGATGTAGACGCATTTAGAAGGTAAAGTTAGGCCTAGTCAATGGAATTTTATAGAATAGTGAGGATTCAATACTTTTGAAGAAATAAAAGAAAAATGCAGCAATGTAAAATGAGGAATGTGAAGTTGATGAATCTGAGAATAGCTGTGAGGAATTGAGATTTTCATGTTTCCTAACAAGGTATCATCCTATTGTCTCATCACATGGAAACCTCAACTCCTCGAGCCATTTCTTCTCATACTTCACACTCGTTTTTTATGAAAAAATTGGGCCCCGGTTAATATAGAAACGTACTGATGACACTTCATGGTTCCAATTTCAACCATTTTCTGATTGCACAGGAATTTCATCGTTTGAAACCGAAAAGCATCTGCATATCATTAGATTTCTGCCAAAAATGCTTATATTTAAGCGTTTTTTAGTTGTCTCCTTTCTTGTTGTAATGTTGTGCCCAGACGATGTTTTTGCTAAGACAACCCGGAGACAACTTGCATGCTACCAATGTAAGAACTTTGGATCACTCAGCGACAAGGCGTGCACAACCTACAAATGGAACACTCAGACGAAGCAGCAGTTCAGCATTTCGTGCCCGGCAACTCGAAACAGCTACTGCTACAAGCGAGTTCAAATCACTGGTAGACCGAGAAGGGTACGACGTGGCTGCATGGGAAGGAACAGCATAAGAGGAGTGAAGTTACGGGAAGGATGTGTCGAAACGAAGGACAACAAGAACACTAGATATGTGACGTGCTTCTGCCGATCACAATTTTGCAATGGAGGAAATGCGCAAGAACTTGGGTTCAAGTTCGTTTGGCTTTTAAGCATCATCTGGGGCTTTTTATTCACGTTCGTACATTGGCGCTAGCTTGTTCGTATGATATGAGAAAGAACTTGCGGTCAAGTTCGGTTTGCTATTAAGCACCATCTGGGGTTAATTACTCACGTTAGTACTTTGGCATTAGCTTGTTAAGGAGATGCCAAATGCCAGAATACAAATATGTTATTTATTTAATAAATGACTTGACATAAAGTTATTGAAAATATGTAGCATATCTGTTGATTTATTACGTCTATACTGTCTAGACGACCTAGTTTAACATGATAATTTTTCAAACAAAATATTCACTTATTTTTTTGGCTATTGTGTTGATTACTTTAAAGAATGTGAGCCTGGATAATTAAACAAAACAGCCTTTAAAAATATTTGATGAACCATTGCAGGTGAAACATCAGATGAAACATCTAAGATTTCTATATATGCACAACTTTAATTAATTTGAACTTCAAAGGCTCAAATTTAGAAACAGCCGTTCATATTATTAAAGCTAAATTTTATTGGTTAGGATAGTCGCTTAATTAGTTAAAAAAAAGCAATAAATATAAAGGTAAGCTTGCATACCTATTTTCATAATGAGACCCCCCCCCCTCCCCTTTCCATTCCAAAAATGGATGAAACTAAACGATTTTCAGATAAATCCAAATAATATGCTTTTAACTGCAGGACCTACACATTAAGTCCAGCAATCAAAAGGAACAACAAAGTTTAAACTATTAAAATTTGCATTCTGGGTACATACCCCTTGATAAGCTGTGAACATGTCATGAAAACATGGCAGCTGAAAATCGCACATCAGTATTTCATTCACTGATTGGCTCCTTCATTGATCACTCGAATGTTTGGATTCGCCATTGGATCGAGGAATGGATCAGTATCTGCGTTCGCTCTTCCAAGACGAGTCATTATTATAATCAGCGTAAGCATCCCGATGATGACTAGGACAGCGATCATCACAAATCTTCGGGTTTTGTGACTGGGATCACGTCTGTTACCAGGCTTAGTTGCGGATCTAGCAAATTATGAGATAACGTGTCAAATTGGCATCATCTCGGTGCTAAGCAGCAGGAAAATTGAACTTTGATAACCAATATCAGCAACTGCCTTACTTGAACCATCGTCCAAACCATTCCACTGCCGATCTTCTTTTGTATTTATTTTCATCGTGGTCAAAAGAAGCATTGCCAGCATGGTCAGAGTCTCGAGCATCGTACAATCGTTTTGGTGAAAACAATCCTATGAAACATAATGTTAGTAGACTTTTAACCACATAATACAATATGATTATAATTTTTGATGAAAATGCTACCTGTCGTAACGGATGATGTGTATGGCACACTCATTGCCTGGAATTGAGCCGGCGAAGTAATATCCACCACGCTGTGAGTACACGCAGCAGCGTTAGGCTCAGGTGATTTCCAATCTGAAAATGGAGACTTTCTAGGGGGCGTTGCATCTCTTCGGTGGCTATCCGTAGCCGATTTTTGCTTTATGCTTCCAGCATGACCCTGGCCCACAGGTTCGTGATGTGCCGATCTGTTTTCCTCATTGCTTCCATCAGGAGCCGAGCGCGAAGATACAGGTGGGATCTCATCAACTAGTGGAAGTCCTAGCCCTACTCTCGCCCAATTGACTTCGGAAAGCTTTGCATTTAGCTTGTCCGCTACGGGTGAGACTAGATTGTTTTTGGGAAATATCCCCTCTTGGCATGTTGGGCAAGTGTAACCAGCTGGTGCAGTGTTCGGTGGAAGTTGGCGTGCATAATGGTCCAAGCAATGCCAATGGAAAACATCTGGTGTGGGAAAAAAAACAAGCATATAAAATTTGCCAAGTTGCACAATGCATGAGTGATACCCTGATCGAAATTACATACGATAGCAAATAAGCCGCACACAATCCTCCGTTGCCAAATTATTCCGACATAGTTCGCAAATAGAATTATAGTCGCTGTCTTGGAGCCACTGAAGATAAGACTGCACAATACACTATAAAAAAGTAAAAGTGACCATGTATACAAAAATTGCAAGTGATTGCAAAAGGGATCAGGGTATGGGTGTAATCAGTAAAGAGCCGAACGCTTCGCTACTCTAGCGCTGTTTGCCAGAACATTGATGCGGTTCGGAGCGCTTGCTGAACACATGCAAACCGAGACCTAAGAAAAACAACCTACTCACTTTTGGATGATTTGTCATCATACAATGTTCACACACGTTGACCCGATGCTCAAAACAGAACTGGTTGGTCACCTTCTTCTTCGGACATTTACACAAACCCATTTTTGCTAATTAAAAACTTACTTTACCAGAAATTGAACCGTAAAAACAATAGTAAGGAGTCTGTGAAGTAACCGCCGCGTATGTCGAGATTCAACGAAAAACACAGCTCTCAACCAATAATTCGATTGATCTTAACAACGCCGCTCATCTCAAATGTCTTTACTTTCACGATAAATTCGTGTTTGAAGAAATCACAGCTCGATAACATCTCGAACAACTCATATTACGAAGCATTTTGCCACGTTTGTGTAAGCACGACAGAACTTGGGGGCGCCACTTCCGCATTCCCATAATGCTTGGGAGGGGGCGTTCAAATATTGCCATCATCTTGGGGATTCCTAACCAAATGAGGAGTCATCATTGGGTTTTAGGTGCGAATCCAGCATTCCTGATACAGTTAACAAATCATTTCGCCTGTGACGTTTTTTTTTATCTACAGCAGTCAAACATATCAAAATAAAATTAATATGCTTTATAAGGAAAATAATAGTCCAGTCAACACTATATGTATATAACACTAGTTTTAACTTGTCATAAATGACTGCAAATTTTATGTCAGGGATAATTCCTCAACAAATACGGGTTTATCAATTACTCATGATTGTGATAATCTCAAAAAAATTTAACATTAAAAGTTTTTATTCACAACGAACACACATGGACTACTCCATCAAATACTCATTTGAAACTGCTAATCTCTGTTATGGGAAGTTTTGGCAGCTAAAATTGGTACTATAATATTTACACAAAGTATGAAAACAATCCAAATGTGACTTATGTAAGAATTGTGTAGCATACAATGACATAATATAACTGGCTGTCTTAGGATCCAACAAGTTCATTATAAATTTTAAATATGTGCAAATGGCGCCATCATATGCAAGTTATGGGGGTCAGTTTGCATCGATTTTCTCAATTGGATAACATTAGTCAATTAACAGACAGCAGTGCAAGATTAATCAGGAGAAACTACTTGGAAACGTGGAAGCTGTTTTTAAAAATGAGAACTATTAACAAAGAGCATTTAAACGAGTGACAAATACTAATACTCTGGATTTTTGCTTAAAAGCATAACAATTCTCAGACATGATAGTATTGTTGCATTGCCCTAGCTTTTTTTTTTTTGCTTTTTTTTCCCATTTTTGCTAAGTTTCTAAGGGAATGTTACTAATCACAAAATCCATCAAAGAGTCCTTAAGGTGCGTTTTTGACCAAAGAAGGCCACTATGATGGGCATTGGCACTAGCACAACAAATTATCTCAATGCACAGAAACCTGGCCGGCTCCGGCTTAAAAATCACCTGAACTTGCTATGAAATTTCTCTAGTTTGTACTTTTGGTTCACAGCAAATGTCACCACATATGCGTTTCACGGATCTCTCCGATGATTTGACTGGCTCGTTGTAATGCCTAGAAAACAAATTTAATTTTAAGTTAAGAACTTTAAATCATGCTAAAGCAAATCATGAAGTCATAACAGTGATATTATAAGAGTTTTAGATTTCTATATTTTCTTGCAAAACATAGGCTTCACCTTCAGCATTTCTCCAGCCTCCTTCCTCCTGACTGCGATATGTTCAGATTCCTCCAGCAAGGTCTCAAAGTGGTCATGTTTGTAAAGGTGAGTTACCAGCTCAGACTGTAAGTTATCCTTTACATGATTCACCAGAAAGTGCATGATCGCCTTTGGGATCGAATCTTGAACATTTTTGCGTACGATTAGGAAGTAGGATTTGATAAGGCGCTCTGCAACATAAAGCCATTTAATGTTACGGTAACATAGGTGCACGTTTAGCCTTTCATGGAGCACATCCGAATAACATGGAAATCCTCACCAATAACATCACAGTCACGTTGCTCTCTCGGGGATAATCTCCTTGGCGTTTGGATTGGCTGCAAAAAGAATCAGCCCATTGTGATTAGAAATAAATTCGAAATAATGTTAGATCAGCAAGAGTGAAAAAAATCCTCACCACATCTGGCAATAAATTAATAGCCTTCTGAGGACTGAGAGGATTATTTTTGCCTTGATGAGTGGGAGTGACAAGTGGACTGTTATCAACACTTGCATCTTTGCTGTCTCCACGGCCAGCATTAGAACCAGTACTGCTTGGCATAAAATTCACCAGCCAGCCTCCAGTGGAAAGGTTGCTATCGCTACCCCGCATACCCATTGACCGCTGCAAATTATTCTAGAATGATGAAATGACAAAAACCCCTTTACACTTGTTTTGAAGTTCCAAAATAAAATATTTACTGCCACTCTGATTCACTGACTAAAAACCAAGTTCATACGCTAACTTTCTCACCTTCACATCTTTATCATTCTGTTCTGGCGCAGTAGATGGGCCAAGGCTCATGTTAGGCGTAACACTAACACTAAGATTAGGCTCTTTGACAGCACGTGGTTTAAGGCGATTATCAACTTCTGCCGACTTGACAAGTGTTCCCACTAGCGATGCGTCGTGAAAGTCTGGGTGCTTGGTATTGATATAGGATAGCTCAATAGCAACCAGGTTTTCTACCTGCAATAGCATGAAACCTAAGTGACAAACATAGGAATCGTGAGAAGGAACTTAAGGAAACATAAGGATGATCACCATGGAATTCGTGGGCGGTAATCGGCGCCGTAGAAGGTGAGTCACGACATCAATAATACGATCGTGAAGCTTTGGAAATCGCAGCAGCTCTTGCTATTAAACGTAAAAAATAAAAAGCTCTAGCTGTGTCATTAACACAGTTTAAACTTGGTATTAAATGAAAAATACCTGGATTTCCGTGCCACAATGCTGGATAATGCGCTGCATTTCTTCGTGCACTAGTTCTACACACCGTAGGCTTGGCTCTTCCAATCGCCTGATTTGCCGTTTGACTAGCAGCTCAAAGGAAACTTCAGGAACAAATAGAGCAGGTCTGGGACCCTTCATTTAATAAATGAAATAAAACTTTAGGAATTGATGATTGCAGAGGAAACCACGCTGTTAAAGAATCTAACAAGTGACCAATGCTAATGACTTTCGCAACATTATCTCACCGTAGCATTTCTAATCGCCGTTAATATATCCAAAGTGGTCAGTCCCCCTAAGGGATCTATTGATATCAAAGTGTGACCAAATGTTTCATGAAAAATGTAACATATCCTCGCACCACCACATCTGAAAAAAGTAAAAACAATTCACTTATAAGGAGTACGATAATGGTTTGGTTTATCTTCATGAACACTGTTTGTAATCCTGATCATCATTGACAAACTGAAACTTTTTTTAATCTGAGGTGTGAGAAAGTCGAGTAACCAGACTTACAACTCTGTCGTTTCGATATTTCTTGCAGTTCCTTCAATTGTAGCACAATAAGCAGATGCAAATTTGGTAATAATCTGTAGTAATGTTTGCCCCTAAAAATAATTATGAAATACAATTATATAAAAATGAAAGGATTTTTTTTTGTAAAGTTGCAGGTTAACATGTACAAACCTTATCTTCAACTGCATCCCCATAGGAATTTAACAGCGATTGAAACTGCGAGATCATTACATTTACCCTGGTTTTCAAATCAGGTAAACAATCTCTAATGTGATGCATTAACAACTGCAAGTAAACAAGAGAAAAAATGAAAGCATCAGAAAATTATTGCAACAATACATTAACTTTTCTTAATCAAATTGTCTTACTCTATTTAAAGTTTTGGCCAAATAAGGCGTTCCATTACGAGTGGCTAAAGATGGATATTTGCGTTGCAAAAACGACGCTTCATCTTTAAGAGTATCTTCAATAGACTTGAGAAATAGAAAATAAGGCATGAAACAACGATAGATTTTTATAATTCATTTCATAAATAAATATTCTACATAGGAAACGTGTATCAATTAGGAATGCACATACCTTATTGTTAATAATATCTTGTTGTGATCTATTAACAACTCCTATAATTCCTAATTTTACTGGAATAATCCGACCGCATAAAACATCGATAGCATCAGTACCAGCATCCATCAAATCCAATTTGGTAACAACAGCAAGCGTGCGCCGTCCTAAAAGGCACATTAGAAGTTGTCATTATGATGAATGAATGCCTTTCTGAGAAGTAGGGAAAACAAACTTGCCATCAGGGTCCACCTCTCGGGAAAACTTCAATGCTTCAGAAGTAGCTAGATCAGTGTTGGCTGCAGTTAAGGCCAATATTATACTGTTTGGATTACTGATATATTTTAATATCAAATCTTTTATTTGAAATTCGATGTCAACAGGCTGATCTCCTACTGGCACCTGCAAATAGTACAGAAATAATTTGTCATTTCCGAATTTACAGAAAATCTGCTTTATTCAACAGATGCCAATGTTACCTTCGTCAAACCAGGCAGATCAACAAGCGTTAAATTGACCACTTTATGGGAGAAAATCTTCAAATTAATAGGATCTGGACAAATGCCCTAGAAGTGCGTGTATAATTAACGTAGATGTAATGAGACAACACAACGAGCTATATCACTGCATTCTCGATTTCAATGTACCTTGTTCGATCCAGCCATACGCTCAGTTTCCGCTTCAATCTCCTTACGAATCTCATGGAAATCGCTGTAGATTTTCTGTTTGGTGTGCAGAAACTTTCCCCATTCAGTGAGATCAAGCGTACCTGAAAATCATTTTGGAAAATTAAAAAATTACTCTGCTTGAAAACGGCAGAGCAATTCCAAAATAAATAGCATACCTTCGTCAGGTGAACGATGTTCCCTGTCATCTTTGGAAACATAAACCAACTGAAGAACTAATGGTCTTCTCGTGCATATTCCTGGCCCCCGTGGCAGAAAATCCTGTCCAACTAAACTCTCTAATACGGAGCTTTTTCCAGAACTCTGTGTGAATACAAAGATACATATTTGCTACGTACACGAATGTCGCTGTTAGCATGGATAATTTCTATGTCCTCCAAATACGATGGCATGCTAAAACATGGTGCCCTGTCCATTTTAACCTTGATATAACGGTTGACAGTTATTATTTGATCACCCCTTATAATTGACCTGTATCATGGCTCGACTTTTACTATCAACATGGAGCAATAGTCAGCATCCCAATTCAATTTTCAGTTTGAATTTTGAAATCAAACAATATCACAAATGTATAATTTCAATAAAAATAGCAGATAGCGTTTATAATTACTTATATACATGTACATAATGCATTATGCAACACAATGCAATAAAACAGTCATCAGCTGCTAGGTGGCGCTCTTTCACATGTATGCACATTGTTATGCAGCAAATCTGCGATATAATAGCAAATTGAATGATTGATCCAACTTATAATGGAGAAACGAAAAATTGTCGAATGGCGTAATCCATTAGGCGTAAATGTTAGAATATGATATTAAAGTGTTTAGCCATGCAATAAGAAATAACATCTGATGTTCGCATAGCGAGCAAGTAACGGGTCCAGATTTGAAACCTACCGATAACGACCAGGTTTCTTGACCTCATTGTTGTATATTTTTTTATGAAAATACTAATATTTACCTGCGTTCCAACCACGACGATTTGGGGCAACTGAATCGCATCGGCCCCGACTGTATTAAAAACATCTTGAAGTTTATTAATCACTGGAATTAAAGCTTCCATTTCAAGACCGAGGTTGTGCAGATCGTATTCCAACGACCGCGACAATATGACAGATGATAGGGGAAACATCCAAATATTTAAACGAACAGCAAAGAAGTGATTTGCATCCAACATGCAACGCCGCTTAATACCTGTATAGGTCAGTTATTTAACTGGTTTACAGAAAAAAACCGAAACCGTTATCGGATTTGACTTAATAATTAAACACTCATCGTTTTTAAATTTCTTCAAAGGAATTTCCCCTGTTCTTGGACACGATGCCACGCGTTTACATAACGGCCGCATACTCAATAGAACGATCCCGCTCCAGAGCGCTCAATGCTCGTACATATGTACATGTAGGCTACGCTCCAAATGGACAGATATTTTTTCGCGCCATAATTTTAAAAATGTATAACGTCTTCATGCAAATACCTGATTCGCAAACAAGGTTTAGAAATAGTCAAATGAAATTCAAGCTACATGTACATGTATATTTAGACTTGAAAACATCACTATGAATGCGACTCCAGCTATATGTATGAGCATCAATATAAATGTCTTTATTCTTGAGGCGCAAACAAATATGTTGATAAACAGATTTCACGATAATGCACATTCAAAGAAAGAATAATTAAAGATTGACATGTACACTGTATGCCTGTGATCATTATGTTTCCATAAAAGCAAATACATACATGTATATGCTTTCAATAATATACATTATAGAACCAAACTTATTTTGTAAACAAGCTCCACTGATCAACAGGAGAGTCGATTCAGTTTCCATGGTTACGTTTAATGCAAACAAATGCAAAAAAACACTCAAATGAAAACGTGTAGATACCTTGTACAACGTGGGCCTAGTCGTTAATTATGAAAGCAAAATGATGGCTGTGACTCCGCCTGCGTTAAATAATTTAATAGTTCGTGGTCCAACGTGGATCAGCGTGGATAACCCAAACCCATTGCCCGGAACGACTGGGGTTTGCATAATGCAGATATTTTTCCAAGGGTCTGTGAATGTAAGTCTGTTTGCAAACGTCCAAACAAACATGACGGATTATCTTTACTTAGGTAATTTAACATCTGAAATAAATAACACTAGTAATGCCATAACATTGCAGATTCTGAATAAACAATTTAATCATTTTTCCAGTGCACTCAAAACAGGTGTCAAAATTTGAATAAATTGAGATTGCAAATCATGGATTACTTCCGTTTATTGATAGTCACATAAAATTACAAAAACATATTCCCAAAGTTGTGCATAAAAAGGCAAACTCAAAAGTTTGCACTCTGAATGCTTTTGAGATTTGGATTTTTAGATTAAGAGCAAAATCACGACCTACACTATATCATTTTACAGATTCACCTAATTAAATTTAAAAACTATTACGTTCACAACATTGCGGTAAAATGCAGATCGGTGGATGATGTGGTATCCAATGAATGCAAATGTAAGATGTTGCCTGACTCATTTCCGTTACTTGCAATGACAAATTTCGCCTTTTGTATAAGTTATAAGGTGACTATATTTTTCGTATTGTGTACTATAGGTCTGGCAGAGACGTCCCCCCACGTTCCCTGGAAGAGGTGTATTGACCGCAAGGTGTTGATGCCCCATCCGGATTATGAAGACGGTTGCCAGGGATATATTTTTATTGAAGCAAACGAGGTGCAGCTGGTTTTGGCAGACACATTTATATACGGCGTGTTGAATTTCACATCACAATGTCATTATATGAACGGAAACAAGTTTCAGAATGCAATTCTGACAGTTGCTATCTTTTAAATAGTTTGACGGACTTGTTAGTTCCTATTTAAATTTTTGTATAGGTTTCACTATCCACGTTTGGAAACAAAGTATCTGATAATTTGTCATTCAGCCTACATGTATGTATAATTTGGTGATTTTGAAATGTTTACAACCAGCTTGTTTTGGTCCCTAGAGCAATACAGACTGGACGAATGTGTCGGCAATCCTACTAATATTGCGACAACCGTCCTCACGCTGGAAAATGTTTTGCATCAAGGAGCTAGAAATTTTCGGACAACAAAACGAAATCCTGGCCCTGCCACCCATATCGATGAAGGTAATTTAAAAGATTTCAGGTTGTTTATGTTGCTTTCTCCTCTCATTTTTATCCAATTTATTTATCAAAATTATTCATTTTTATCTGACTTTCAAGGTGAATTCAGAAGTGATCCCCTTGCGAGATGATCAACCGATGGCCTCACAGGATCAACAAATGGATGACGATATCGTGAGCATCAACCTGATATGAGGTTTTAGATATAGAGAATGAAGCGTTAGATACAGAGGTACACTTTTAATATTAATGCTGTGTACTTTTCTTCCATAGGAACTAAGCCCAGCTATTTTAAACCACATCGAGGGCATACAAAGTCTATTTAAAGAAATCGAAAAACTTAAGCTTTAGTTACATTTCGAAAAATAAAAAAGGCGATTTGTTACAGGCGATGTGGCAAGCAGATAAATCTCGGAAAATACTTATCTGCAGTAAACAATACATAAAACTGATAGCAAGTACTCGTGTAAACTTATTGGATTATACATGTAAATGTTGTTACATGCGAAATGCCTTCTAAAAAGGGGGAACGTCAATAACATATGGAGCACTTTTCTGAATCGCCCTGTAAATGGCATCTATCATATTACTGAAGCTCATTTTATAAAACCAGCAGCAAGAGATGAATAGCTGTATGTACTTGAAATGAAAGTCAGATATCACTCTGGTTCAGTGACTGACAACTGTATAAAATATTTTATAAGACAGGCTATCCAAAATCTAATGATAGAGAAACCTACGTGGTAGCCTCAAACAGCTGACACCATATACATGTAGTTATCAATTGCGAGTTACGTTGTACCAGCTATTATCGCGATCTCCATGGCATGATCCGAGTTCAGATCTTGCTCATTGATATTTAGATTATCAAATATCCTCGTGTGTAACTAGGGTAAGAGTGTAAAGACGTCATTGCATCAGACTTGAATGTAACAGCAGCTAGCTGTAGCTGGTTCGTTTTCGACGTGCTGCGATAAACGTGCAAGTATGGCAGACGAGGCACGATTGCGCTTGCTGTTGGGTCATCTCAATCAACCAAACATCAGGAATAACAATGAAAACGTAGGCAATGTATCCTCTTTTATACATGTAGCTTGGGACGATCATACTGTAAATTTCATACTTAGGCCTACGATTATAGGGTTAGCCAAAGGCTGCTTACTTGCGTTTCATGCGTCACCAAATCAGGTCATGGCAAGGCCACTACACACCATAGCTGCAAACCTGCCTCGATGCAAAACAGAGAGCATTTTACCTCTTTGGAGAAAGCATTTTGCTGTAATTTTTTTACTTAGGAGGCCCTGATGGAGGAAACATCGTCATTGAGGATGAGGCCTCCGCCAGAGGGCGCTACATAAACTGTATGGTGGCGCCCCCACCTTTCTATAAGGCGGGAGAAACAAAACTTGAAATCATTATACACGTGTCACAGGATTTGCTACCATAATCTAATCGATTTCAATGCATGGTCTGCATTTGACCTACCAACACTTTTAAGAATAAATTTTGTACATATATTGGTTAAATGTCTGACAATCAAGCAATCTTTGTAGTTCATTCGGTAAAATTACTTTAATAAAACATTATCAATCATATTTCCCCTCGCGCATTTAGTGTTGAAACTATGAAAATAACTGAATAAATAGTTAGGTTATTACCCAAAAATTGCTAGAGAAATTTTCGCATCATTTTTCGATATTGCTTAACCAGTACTTCAGCTACAAGCAAACAATGTGGTGGCAGCTGCTGCATCGTCTGTTGGTCAGCCCAAATTCAAATACACTTTGGATGGGCTAAACCAGATATTGACACTCGAGCAGAGATTGTTCTACGAGAGAAATGGTTATTTGATCATCAGGAAGCTGGTGGATGATGAAAGGCTAATGGAATACAGGTACCGCTGAAAACCATTTTGTTACTGAATCTCATTTCCAAATTATCCGTCATATGCTAATGAAATGTCAGAATTATTCAATTTCTACTATTAAATTGAGATGTAATAGAAACATGATTCTCTTATGATACAACATTGAACTCTTCAATGGATCAAACCCAAATACTGAATCGAAATCTTTGATAAAATTCTGAAGTTTTTTAAACCTACCTGTATACAGAGGGCTCTCAACCATGCTTATCCTTTTCAATCGTCAGAAACCGTTTTATCGATTTGTGTGATGGCAACGTGAAGTCTCCCGGTGTAACCATCATGAAGGACGTCGCAATGGCCAAAGCAGGAGTTCCGCGTGGCGAGAGTACTGTCAACAAAATACAGGACTTCGTATTTGACGAAGTTCTCTTCCAATATTGCCAGCTGCCAGAAGTAAGCACAAGTGAAATCTGCTGAGAAAAACTGAAAAGCTCATACCAGTGAATGTTAAAATACTATTTGAATTATTGCCAGATTTTGGATTACGTGGAATGTTTCACTGGTCCTAACATCATGGCCATGCATACTATGCTCATCAACAAGCCTCCTGATCCAGGTTCTGCCTTTGCATTGATTATTTAATGTGAAATTTCTCAAAAATAGTGCTTACCTTTACAGTGTCTCGATTTTCGATCCATGTTCTTAGGCACTCTGACTTCCCGCCATCCGCTCCACCAAGATTTACATTATTTCCCATTCCGTCCGGCCGAAAGAATAGTGTGTGCTTGGACAGCAATGGAGAAAGTCAACAGAGAAAATGGTTGTTTGGTTGGATTGCCTGGATCCCACACTGGGGATCTTCTTACTCATGGTTACCCAGACTGGGAAGTACGTACCCTTTCTCAGGTTTCACACGCAATATTTGTATCTGATGGATGACCAGAATATTTCTGTGAACATCTAATTAAGGGCGGAGTCAACTTGTTTTACCACGGCATCAGTGATCTCAAACAAGAGGAAATGGATTCCAGAGTATTTCTGGAAATGGAAAAGGGTGATACAGTCTTCTTTCATCCAGTCTTGATTCATGGTTCTGGAGCAAATCGTACTAGCGGATTCAGAAAGGTAACGTAGGAATTAAAAATTTGTATTCCAATTTAACATTTTAACCGTCCAATTTAACAGTAACGTGAAACTTAAAATTAATTTAACAAATAAAAAAAATCAATTAAAAACGAAATGCTACACATTTTTGATTGACTGGAAAATAATGATCACAAGACTCCAAATAGCACGGTCAGATTTAATTCATGTTTCACACAAAAACTTTACCCGACTGTGCTAGTTGGAGTTATGTTATTTCAGCATATAAAAACAGGAAACTAAAGGAATTGCTCTATTCTCTTTGGTTCCTTCTAGGCTATATCTTGCCATTATGCAGCTTCAGAATGCGATTATATTGACATTAAAGGAACATCGCAGGAATCGATAGCCGAGGAACTGAAAGAATTCTTGAGCAAACGCGAGCTTGTTTTGGATGACCTATCCGTAAGTTTGACTCATCAACATGCTAGGGAAAATAAGCAAGGTATCGCATTTATAGAACTCATTATATTTTTATCATTTCTAGTATGTGTGGAGAGCAAGACGTCGGCTGGTCCGTGGCGAACAAATAAATCTTTGAAAATAACCAAAAAGGGCTTCAAGTTTGACAGCGTTTAGTCATAAGTTTCTAGATTACAAAAACATTTTCCCACGAAATTCCTAAGAAAACGCTGAAAGAATAAATTGATCATTTGAGAAAATCAATTTGGGCTTGCAATCAAAATGCAAATGCTCGTTTAAACTTTCATGTATACGCAAATAACTTATTAAGATATTCAGTAAACTTAGTCAATTAAATTCAGCAAATAATTATTTACTCAAGAGGCAACTTTTGTGAACTCATTCTGGGATGTTGAGCACAGCTCAACAACGAATTCAAGAACCTGACTCCATGATTTAGTGTAATTTTTATACAATGTATGAACTGAAACTTAACAACGGTTATTATTGCATAGCACATAATATCAACAGCGCGATAAATTATTTTAATAGAAAGTTGCAAAATAATAAAATTGTTTGGGCACGCATTTTCCCACCATAAATCATTCGTTTTGAATTCATTCATCATCTATTTCTAAAGTATTCGTAAAGGCATGTGATAATAGTGTCTAAACTATGAAATTGGACGAAAAAGCACTTTAGGTTAAGGTTGGGTACATGTAGTCATCAGACAAAGAAATACTTAATTTTTAAAACCAACCTTTTAACATATGTCTTCTGCAAAATTCTTCAATGCTGCAGGAAATGCCCTTACATTCACAACTTGTAATAGAAATGTTGCAAAATAATAAAATTATTGGGGCACTCATTTTCCATTTTCAAAAAATGCGCTAAGATTTATAACTTGTGACTTGTTTTCCCCAAAAAATTCACGAATGACGTGCCCTTAAGTAAAAATATTTACAAAAAAGACATTTAAGAAATAATCACTCAAACCCATTACTTGACCAGTTTTTTGAAATCCACCTATATACATACCATGTCCCCTATGAATACGCAAAAAATCTTTCCACACTGCTCTAGAATGTTTTGTAACATTTTTTTTTCAATTTTCCCCTGATCCAAGCAATATTTCTTCTGTTTCATGATTTCTTAGCCTTTTTACTACTAATACCGGTATCACTCGAGTACGATTATTCATGTCGCGCAGTTAATTAATGCACCATTTTGCTTATCTGAGGAGCAAATATTTAAAAAAAGAAAATATATCAACACAAATTGCACGATAAAAGCGGCACCAAGCATTATTCTCGTGACTACGGAACTCGTAGATGCCGTTCACAAAATCCAATATCACGACTAATATTCACACAAATGTCATGAAATGCTAGATAGTACCTGTAATTAAACATCTACGTATACGCATTTCACGTTAACTGCCAGAAATAAAGCAACGCTCAATCAGCGGAGCGCACCGTGAAGTATTTACTGAAACATTGTCAGTATAGCCTCCTGTGATAGCTAATCAAATTCATCAGGGGTCGCTCTTAGTAAGGTCTCGGGCACTACTTTATCATTGTACCGTTCCTTAAGTTTTTGCACTATTGTCACACTTCTTTTTATATTTGATAGTACTCATCGAGTTTTGTAAAAAGACACCTCAAACAACGTTGGGCACGTACGCGTTCCCGAGCTAAACTAATTTTCTTCAGAATGAAGTGCTCATTCTCCACTCAAAATTGGCGGCCATCTTGTAATGGCGCCCGAGATTCTTTGGTATCTTCTCTTTCCAACCGTGCATCGCTTATTTGGATATGCCTTAGTTTTAAAATTATTAAGATGAGTCTGGTGTACACCAAAACGCAACATCCAGGTTCCCCCAAGTCCCCCAAATACGAGATCAGTGGTGAAAGACGTTATCCGTCAACAAATTGCAAAAATAACGAATAAAAATCGAGAATTTTATTTGCTACTTTTGCTAATTTTTTATATCAACACGCATTTTTGATGCTTGAACACCATGATAAAAAAAGTTTACAAGGTAAGCTATCAAACAAAACATTTATTTGCATGATAGCTTGATTAAATCCCAAGAAATCAGGGATGAAGTCTAAACCCCATAGGGCCTATGTATAAGCATGGGTTGTCCTGGATGTGCCCCAACCTTACTAAGAGCGACCCCTGGCGGCGCTATAAGGCGCACATTTTTTCAAAATTTACTGGATGATAACTAGCCTCATGGATTGAATTCAACTATTACACACCTCGATTACGCAGTTTCGCTATAACGTCACGAGGCAACATGTCACCACCAGGGCAATGGCCATGTCCTTGAGGGAACTGCGGATAGGGCAAAGTTTTGTCACGGGCTGACTTGCAAGTTAAAAACGTATTAATATTAAAAAATTAAAACAAATTTGAAATTCCAATTGGAAATAAAATGTACACCAAAAAACCCCAGCGTCACAATCATCCGCTCGTACTTCCCTTCCCGTCACGCATTCGCATTGCTTCCGGAAACCTGCGGAACGAGAACATCCAGCAAGTAGGCTCGCGCCGCCGCCGCCTCAAGCGTAGACACTCTCAGTATTCGCATTGCATTAGTTATCCAGCAAAAGAAAACAGTAAAAAGAGGTCTTTACGGACATTTCGCAAAAAATGAACTTCCGCTCACCGTGTGGCTCTGACAAAGCGGTCACTCGACTGCGTTCGGATTGGTGTAGCTGAATCCCTTGAACTGATTCTGGTCCATTGACTGCAAGATGTCCTTGTCAATGGGCGTCAAGGCTGGTCGTTCCATGGTGAAGTCTTTATCAAAGTTACTAACATCCAACTGATGTTTCTATGAAATTAAAAGCGGCACCATTAGTACGTACACGTATGTGTGCTTAAGCAATGCCACCTGAAGAAAACTGCACCGTAGAATAGCTCCAGCTCCAAACGCCAAATATTTTTTTTATTTCAACTCTACACCTTCAGTAGAATTGATATAACACGTGTTAAGTTAAAAAAAAAAATAGGAATAAAATATAGAGTATGAGACTTGGGCTCACAGCTCACAAGCTGGCAGTGATTGCCTGAATGTTAGGGGCAGCAAAATCAGAAATTACATTTTAAGGTTACTTTAGTTTAGGTGTTTTTCTACAGATAAGACAGGTGTCATTCTTGTATAATAGACACGTTAGGTTTGGATATAAAGATGTGTGCTCATTTGGAGCAAGTGCTGTTCTACCATCAAGTACATCCAGCTTTTGTACTTATAAAAAATGTAGCGATTACCTCCCTTTTGAGTCCTGGCACACGACAAGCGCTAATTAAGATTAATGACAGCGAGTGATAATTAAAAGCATATCTTACCACTCTGGGTTTGAACGGTGGTTGAACCTCCTTCCTCTCCAATTTAGCCCAATCAATGGGCTTGTAGAAAGGTTGGTCGCATATATCGCCGGCTGAGCAGTCGGCCATCCCCAGCCTCTTTTCAGAATCTTTTTCCAGAAGCTAAACAAAAGAAATCATTGTCACCAAATTTGTCGATATTTTAAAACAATGAGAAGGCTTCCTGGAGGTTTCAGGTTTCAGGGGGTTTAATTAAGATTAATGGGATTGAGTATGTCTAGGATTAGAGAGTAATTTGACAAGACTTTTCTTTTTTCAACAAGAGCAATTTCATAAACAACTACTTCGGGGAAATTATACGTCGCTAATAACAAATTAATTACCAGTTTTAGAATGGATAACGCCTCCTTGGTGAGGAACCGGGGGTAATATGCCTGTTCGTTGCAAATGGACCAGAAGAGCTCATCTTCATCACTTCCATTGAAAGGCGACTGACCAATGAGCATTTCATAAAGAAGCACTCCCAGCGACCAGTAGTCCACCGACTGATTGTAATGATGTCCTTGGATTATCTGAAGTTTAGAAAATGCTGTAATTTTTGTCGAATTCTTATTAATGGCACGACTTTAAAGTGACCTTAACATACTTCTGGGGCCATATAGTCTGGCGTTCCACAGAAAGTAGTTGCTTTGTTTTCACGCCAAATCTGCAATTTGCACATTCCAAAATCGGCAATGCGGACGTGGCCTTCCGTGTCCAGAAGGATGTTGTCCAATTTGAGATCCCTAAGACAACAACGGCAGTTTGACAAAAATCAGACAAAAACTACAGAATAAAGTTGCTACCACGACGAAGCACCTCAGAACTAGCTTACCTGTAAATGATCCCTTTCTTGTGAAGAAATTTCAAGCCAAGGATTATTTCTGCTGTGTAAAATCTATGGACAAAATTAAAAAGAGTAAAATGATAACTTGAGAAAAATGGTTTTTCCACATAAATTTGTTTGAGATAAAATTAAAATTATTATATAAAGATAAGTCAAATCAGTAGTCCACAACAGTCATTTAGCAACAGCCAATAGGCAATAAATAAATAAAATTAAATTACGTTAAACAAATTTCGATACGATTTATTTCGCTAGGAATTTCACTAACCTCGCCCTGTCTTGAGGGAATCTTCCCACTTGTTGGACATGAAACATCAAGTCGCCTCCATTCAAGTATTCCATGACAAAAAATAAATGGCTCTGAATGAGAAATGATAAACATTGATTATCGATGAAAAATGAGTTTCAGGGCAATGGAGCAGTCCTCACCTCTGTCTGGAAGGTGCAGAAGAGATGGCACAGGAAGGGGTGCTTGGACCCCAGGGCAAGCACCTTCCTCTCCACCATGGTGCACTCGACGTCATCATCCTCCAGCACAACGTCCTTCTTCAGGCACTTGACGGCGAAGTAATGCTCCTGGCCCTTGACTTCTGCGAGCAGGACTTTGCCGAAGCTTCCCTTCCCAAGAACCTTCAGGAAGTTGAAGTCATCGATGGTGTACTTGCGGAACCGCAGCCTCTGACTGCCTTCCTTCCTGGCGTTGGTGGATTCGGTGCCGTCCCCAGACTTGTCGTCCTCCTCGGACGAGTCCGAGATGTCCAAGCCTTTGCCGCGTCGCTCTTCCGCGGACAGTCCGGAGTCGTCGGAAGAAGCGCTGGCCAGTGAAGAATGGCTCTGCGGGACGTTGAGGGAACCTGCAATTCGTTGACAGATTCCTTAATGCACCACCAAAGAATATTACCCTGACAAGGTAAGCTTAGTCTAGAAGCTAATAATCTGTCTTAGCTATACTAGCTATCTCTGCTTCAAAGGAATTTTTTTCATATCTACTCCATCACTACTCCTTCAGTAGAGCTGAAATGACATGCATATACATGTATGTGTTAAGTGTAAAAAAAGTAGAAATAAAAAAGGGGTGTTTCACATGTTAGTCGCTGAAGGAAGACTGAAAAAGACGAGCTTTTCTTCACAGCTCGTAAGCTGGCATTGATTGCCTGCCGGTTAGGGGCAGCTACATCAGAAAGTACATTTTTATGTTAGTTTAGGTTAGGGTAGGCCCGAAAAACAGTAAAATAACTAAAATGGAAAAAGTACAACAAAAGCAACGAAAAAGTAAAGAAAACAGGTAAATGCCTATAGCTATAGGACATCATTAGGAAGAAGGTGTCCTTCTTGTTAATGTTCTTGGAATGTGCAAGATTTTTAGCACACAATTCAAGGCTATGCAATATCGTCTAACATTTTGAAGTTTCAACCTCGGTAATTTGATCATCATAATGAAAAGTCTAACAAAGGTTTCAACGACATACTAATTTCGTAAGCACCACCGAGAGCTGATCCAGTTTGCATCCTCTGACCTAGTTAACGTCTCGTTTAGTAAACAGGGGATGCTCTCATTGCATCCTTCCGACAAGGTTGGCACTATGCACAATGAGATCGTGCTTTAGTAGGTGGAAAAAATCAGCAACATTTCTCTTCAACTAACAAAGGATCGTTTTGAACGCTCTTTAGCATCAATTAGCCGCACCGGCAATGTCTAGTCTACACGGTATTATGTTACTCGGATTCACAAATAAACTAAGCGCAATATGAGCTTGCAACATAAAAACATTGACCATGGTCAGATTTGCTCTTCCAACAGAGACCAATTTCTCAATTCCGTGTTGGGCTGGAAAAGTTCGTTAGTTCACAACATTGCATGCAATTGTTAATTTTACACACAGAATGATAGTTGAATGGACTTACTCTTTTTCACCGAAGACAAGGCTTCTGCCAGCAGTTTCTGATTTACTCCGCATAGATTGGGCACCTGCTTCTCGCATTTCTTGTGGCAATTTACGTTGCAAACTGAAATGAAATAAAAAAGTGTCGATAAATATTATTATACCGAGGCAGACACAACACGCCAGTCTCGGTGAGGTTTCAAACGGGAGTAAATAAATAGTTCCATTACTCTCGAATGTGGAATAACAGATGAGAAAAGAGTGCATCAACCTTGGTACTACTAAGAAATGCAAACAGCGAAAGCTTCCTGTCGGATGCTCGATAAACCGTTGTATTTTTAGCTCAATTCCCTTTGATCAAAATGTGCAGCCATTGAAGATGTTTTCGAAACTAAATCGGGATTTTTTGGCGAATTAAGCTCCCCAAATAATTCCTGGCATTCTCCTATTTTTATTCTCGGTAAGGTCTAGGTTGGATCCGTATCGAGGTTTAAAATTAAACTAGTGTATACAACGCGACGTGGCTTTGCAGTTAGTCTTCCACGAAATGTTTGAACCCAGTGGGCTCCCTAGTAAAAATTGTTAAAAAATAAACAACTCCAATGGAAACGTCGACATTTATCACTTGTTTCGAAATACATGGAACTGGAAGAATCTTCCCCAGGATGATCTGTCCATACCTCCTTAGCACAAACATCCCATACATGCCTTCAACCAGGCTAAATTTAACAACACAATAGCCTTCATTGCCAAAAAATGTCTGACAGGTGATAGCCAGTGATCATGCCTTACATTCCAGAACCGCCTGTTGCAAACCTCACCTCCGAAACAGAATATTCATTTTGAATACACAATGGTAGTATACTACGAAGCTACTGAAATACCCAAATTATTTACGACTGTGAATTCTCAGAATGGATATACCACGGAAGAATCCCTGCTCCAAATGTGAACAAACAATCTTGTGCATAATAACGTAAGTACATGTACAAGAAATGTTTGAACCCAGTGGGATTTACAAGAATGATACCCGATATACGTACAAGCAGGATATCTGAACGAGTCTTGCCTAACCTACCCTAACCTAACACAAAAAAATGTAAATTCATTATTTAGCTGCCCATCCACCAGACAATCACTGCTAGCCTACGAGTCGTTAGAAGAAGGCTACTTTCTCATTGTATAACCTTCATTATTCGAACACTTGATTACAAGTTGTACATCATTTTGACATTGTGAGAGTAACTCACCGTGCTCGTTTGCATCCTCGTTTGTGGACATTGGGAGGTCTGATGAGCTCGCAACTTCCTCGACTTCCGGTGGTGTGGAGGATGGCTCCTTTACGGACTGTCCAAGATCGCTGAGCGACTCACTCACGATACCATTGGTAAGCGTTGAGACTTCTTCTTGATCCTGTCCAAGATCATCAGTGGGTTCTTTGATGACATCACTGGTTATCCCAAGATCTTCGCGGGCTGTCTTAGGTGTTGTATTCTTGACTTGCATCTGATTTTTTTTCTTCGGCGACTCTACCTGTTCTTCTAGTCCAACATCATCATATGCCTTGTCCTTGTCATTGGACATCACCGCTTCTAACTTTCTCCTTCGTGCCACCACCTTTCCAGATGGCTTGTCGTTGCCATTGGTCGTCACCGTTTGTAATTTTTTCTTTGGCGTTATCACCCTGTCAAGATCGTCCGATGTCTTTTCGACCCTATTTGCCACCACTGTGGACGACATTTCCTTTGGCGTGACTATCCTTTCTACTTGTCCAACGTCCTCGACTGTCTTGTCGACGCCATCTGCCATCACAGAGGGTACCCTTTTCTTTAGCGTCAACATCTTTTCCTCTTGTAGAAGATCGTTTGATGTCTTGTCTTGTTTGCCCTTGGTCATCACAGTGGGTACTTTTTCCTTTGGCGTCACAACTTTTTCTACTTGTCCAACGGCATCAAATCCCTTCTCGACGCCATTGGTCACTGCTTCAAACTTCTTCTTTGGAGTTACTACATTTTCTAATTGTCCCAGATCTTTTGATATCTTGTCATCTTTGCCCTTGGTCATCCCAGTGGGTATCTTATTCTTTGGCGTCACAACTTTTTCTACTTGTCCAACAGCATCAAATCCCTTCTCGACGCCATTGGTCACTGCTTCAAACGTCTTCTTTGGATATACTGCTTTTTCTACTTGTCCCAGATCGTTTGATGTCGTGTCATCTTTGCCCTTGGTCATCACAGTGGGTACCTTTTCCTTTGGCGTCACAACTTTTTCTACTTGTCCAACAGCATCAAATCCCTTCTCGACACCATTGGTCACTGCTGCAAACTTCTTCTTTGGAGTTACTACTTTTTCTACTTGTCCCAGATCGTTTGATGTCTTGTCATCTTTGTCCTTGGTCATCACTGTTTGTAACTTCTTCTTTGGCGCCTCGAACTTTTCGACTTCCTTAACATCCTCGGATGTCTTCTCGACGTCGTTTGTCATCACTGCGGGTACCTTTTTCTTTGGTGTCACCACCTTTTCCACTTGTCCAACATCATCAAGTGCCTTTTCAACGCCAATGGCCATTACTACTTCTAATTTCTTCGTTGCTGTCACTACTTTGTCTACTTGTCCATGATCGCCCGAAGTCTTGTCGACGCCATTGACCATTCCAAATGCTAGTTTTTTCTTTGGCGTCACCACCTTTTCTACATGTCCAACATCTTCGGATGTCTTGTCGACGCCATTGACCATTCCCGATGCTAGTTTTTTCTTTGGCGTCGCAACCTTTCCTACTTGTCCAACATCCTCGAATGTCTTGTCGACGCCATTTGTCATCACAGTTTGTACCTGTTTCTTTAGCGTCACCACCTTTTCCACTTGTGCAATATCATCAGACGTCTTGTCCTTTGTCATCATTATTTGTACCTTTTTCTTTGGCGTCACTGCCTTTTCTACTTGTTCAACATCGTCAGATGCCTTGTCGACGCCATTAGACGTCGCTGCAGGTAACTCATTCCTTGGAATCGCCACCTTTTCCATAAGTCCAAGATCCTTGTCAGATGTCTCGGCGTCGCCATTTGTGACCCTGGTCAGAGGTGTCCGTCCAAGATCTTCGCTAGATGCCTTGATGTCGCCACCTGCCTTGGGGCTCACGGGCTTTTCCTTGGGTGTCACCACCTTGTCGACCTGTCCAAGATCCTTGCAGATATCACTTTGGATTACAGCTAGGGTGCTTGTGGCTGGTGTCACCACCTTTTCGATCTGACCAGGATCTTTGACAGTTACACTGTCCATGTTGCTAGGCACCTGGGAGCTGTTCTTCGGTGTCGAAACCTTTTCAACCCGTCCAAGATCGTTATCCAAAACGGCGCTGGACAACGGATATTTCTTCTTTGGCGTGACCTGTCCATGGCTTTCATCAGATATCTTGGCATCCAACTTTTTCATTTGTTTTTCCACCTTATCGACTTGTCCATGACTGTCTAGTTTTTTCTGCTTCAATGCCTTTTCAACTTGCCCAAGATCTTCCTCCTTGGTGATGCCCTTTTTGGCTGGCAATGGACACTTCTTCTTCGGCGTCATAACCTTTTCGATCTGGGTCACCTTCTCTGTTTCTCCAACATCCTTCTTCGCAGTGCCTGGTTTTCTGGCTCCTTCCACTTCACATGGCGCTCGAATGACTTCGTTTTCTAACGTTGTTGGGAATGCTTTCAACACATTTTCGGTGGGGAATGTTTGCGGCGCCACATTTTTGCTCTGAAGAAGGCTATTGTCCAGCGTTTCGGCGCTGTCATTCGACTTCGCCTCATTGTCGACCTGTCCAAGATCGTTTGCTGGAATGGTCGTTGGCGTCTTTTTCTGCGGCGCCACCTTCTTCACTCTCCCAAGATCATCCAGCGAAAACTTGACGGTGACATTGGCAGGAGGCGTCCGGATTTTCCTTCCTTTATCAACAGTGACTACGGTAGTCGTCGACTCCTCATTTCCGGTCGCTTCAAGATCAGCTCCGAGCGGAACTTCTGGCGTTGTCAGCACCTTCACTCTACCGAGGTTGTCCAGCGAGATCTTGGCAGTGACGTTGGTGACCGCCTCTTCCGTCTTCAGTCCAAGATCCTCCGAGGGCGCCATGGCGTCGCCGTTGACGATGGGCGACGCCACCACTTTCTTGACCCGTCCGAGGCGGTCGAGGGACACCTTGGCAGTGACGTCATTGGTGACGGGCGTTGGGAATGTTTCCGCACTGCGGGGCGCCATGGCTGCGGATGGCGTCGAGAACGCCATGGCCTTTTCCATCTCGTGCATGAGGTCGTCGTAGAGCGCCAGGGCGACCACATTGGCCATGGGCGTGGACAGCTTTCTGGCCCCTCGTCCTTCTCCAAAGCCTTCGCGAAGCGCCATGGCGACGTCGTCCAAAACCGGCGTCGCCATCTTCTTCGCCTTTTCCAGTTCCTGTTCGATGTCTTCGTAGAGCGACCTGGCGACGCCATTGACGACGGATGTCGATGCCGTTTTCGGCGCCTCGCTGTCACAGGGCGCCACGGCGTCGCCATTGGTCATCCCAGTCGAGAAATCGTCCTGCGTGGCCAAGCCATTCTCGAGCATCATCAGGTCATCGAAGAGCGCCATGGCGGCGCTCTTCGGACTTTCGGGTCGCTTCTTGGCCGAGGGCGCCATGGCGCCTTTGGCGTTCTTCCTGGTGGTAGCCGGGCTGGAGGCCGGGCTGATGTCCATCAGGAAGTCGCGGTAGGGGGCGTCCATGCGCTTGTGGTGCGTCCTGATCCTGATCACCTGGCGCCCACGGTGGATGGCGTGCATGTGCTCCGATGGCGCCGTGGCGCTCGGCGCCGGCCGCTTCTTGAAGTCGAAGCGCGACAGGTCCCTGACCACTGGCCGGTGCGTCGCCGTCCAGCTGCTCTTGATGGGCGCCTTGATGGGGGCGACCTGGCGCCAGGCGGGGGTGGGTTCGATCCAAGATGGCGTCGCGTTGATGGGCTCCATGGACGGGCGGAAGCGGGAGCGCATGTAGGAGGAGGAGGCGGAAGAGGCGCTCATGGACACGGCGGCGGAGTAGGAGCTGAGGTCGGCGGCGTAAGCGGAAGTGGTCAGCAGCTGGGAGGGCGGAAGTGCGTAGGCGGATGGGGTGAAGGAGGACGATGGGGAAAAACTGGAGGCCGATGGGGAGAAGGTGGAGGTGGTTGGCGAGGACGAGTAGGACAAGGAGTAGGGGTCATAGGAGGTGGAAGAATGGGAGGGGAGGTCGAAGGTCAGCCCCAGGCTGCGCGGGGTGAACGCGGGCATGGGGTCAGCGAGGGCGCTGCGGCGGAACAACATGGCGGCCGGTGGCTGTTTCCGCTTCCGAGGCCAAACGGAAAATCGACTGGCGTTCTATGGCGCTAACAGTTAGGAGCGCCAAGGGCCAAATTCCTTTGAGAAGACTTTGAACTGTCTGCGAAGTTAACGGCTCGAACACTATTATTCCGTGTCCACCATGCTAGATGCTACAAAATCCAGAAATCCGTAGAAACACCACACTGGCGGCCACTTCCGGTTCTAGTGCGAAGCGCAGTTCTATGGTGTTATCAGTTAAGACCACCAGGACCGAATTCTGCTGAGAAGACTTTGAACTGTCTGCGAAGTTAACGGCTCAAACTCTAGTATTCCGTGTCCACCATGCTAGATGGCACAAAATTCAGAAATCCGAAGAAACACCAAACTGACGGCCACTTCCGATTCTAGTGCGAAGCGCAGTTCTATGGTGTTATCAGTTAAGACCACCAGGACCGAATTCTGCTGAGAAGACTTTGAACTGTCTGCGAAGTTAAACGCACTGTCCAGCGATTCTAACACAATAGTATGCAGTGTCCACCATGCTACATGCCACAAAATCCAGAAGTCTGCCCAAACTCCAGAAAGCTGTCCACTTCCGTTTCTAGTAGAAAGCGTGTCTCCAGCAACCAGCGCAGAAACAAGAGTGGTCTTTCCTCGGAGGATCCGTCACTGTTCTCCCGCCGGGCTGCGGCTCCTGGCAGATGGCGCCCTGACGTCACCGGCGCCAGAAATAGCCGCTTCGCAGCAGCCAGAGTTGGCTGCATTTTTTGGCCACCGAACGCTCGGCTTCCGAAAGTTCCCCCGTTGCGTTTGATTTACGGTGTGCCCGTCCGATGCTGGCAGCCAGCGTGATTGGTGCACGTGCGGGGGAACAGAATGGGAAATTCCCCTCAATTCTCCAAAAATTTCCGCGTCACGTCTTCCAGATTCCGCGCCAGGAATCGCTCGGCGCAGGTGGGAATCACGCATGCATGATTAAGCCGAACTGACATGGATGGATGGACTGTCCTTTGGCGTTTGTACCAATCCTATTCTCATCACGTAGAAGTTTTCGTCCATCCTTGCCTTCGGCGATTCTACAAGTCGTGAATTGCGCCGTTGGTTAATAAAAAATGAAAGAAATTGAGAAAAATTCGAAATTGCGCACATACGATTTCAGCGTGTGTGAGTTTGTGCGCATGCAAATTCGAATTTTTTTCATCTTTATTTTTCATAAAAAATATTCACGACTTTTAGAATCGTCGAAGGCAATAGTGGATGAGAAATTGACAATTTAAGGCGATTGCACCTGCGCAGCTGCCCCTGCACATAGGCAATCACTGCCAACTATGAGCTGTTAAACAGTAGTTCGTCAAGGAAGGAAGAAATTCGGTGATAGCCAGTTGGAGAGATTCAGGTTACAGATCAGATCTTCCTGCGTAAATAATAATATTGTGGGTAAAGCAAACAAGGAACTCACGATGCATGTAGGGGGAAGGGGAATTGTTGACTTGACAGGCTCATGTATTCTATTGGTCAATTTGAATTCCCCAGTATCTTGTTTCCTTGGACGGACTATAGGAGATAGCATAACCAGTGTTTTAAACGTATCCAACCCAAGTCAATATTTAAAAGCATGTAAATTTTTCAATGCCTTTGAATCAACTTTTCAAGTTCTGAACGTTGGATGTTTGAAGACACTTGTGCTTTCCGCCTGTAGCAGGTTATCCCTTCACGTTTGTACATCTAGTGATTTTCCATTATTTATTATGTTTTTCGATTCTTTAGGCACAGTATGTGCCTACAGCCCTCTGAGAGGGCCAAATGCATGAATAAACAATTGGACGACTGTAAATACTACAATCAGTGCATTTAAGATTAGTAGTGCAACAGAAGTTTTTATCGTTGCAGCCATTTGCTACATACGAATCATCGATTCCGGTGGTTAGGTTAACAACGCACTGTAGCTTGCTCACTAGGCATCAACACAGTACAGCATTGATTACATAACCCACATCAAGTGATGAGTGCAGACCCCCAGTATTTATTTTGCTTTCCTGATAAGACTACTCCATGCAACACGTTCGCTTGTGTGAAGAACCAAAACAACCATGGCCCGACTAATCAACGGATTGTCAATGAAGAAGTAAAGAAGGGGTAGCAGATGCCCAATAAACTTTACACCTGTATAACAAGTTCTACGAGCAATATCCCCCGAGTGTAAGCAGCAACTGCTTTCGTGTACACGTGGAAAGGAGTGCGCAAAAAGGGTTCTTAAAACTTTCACACTCGATGCAAACACAAAGTTTTCAACATTTTCTCGCTTTCGCGTGCATCACTCAATGGCAACGTTTAATTAGGCATTTCCCCTGGGGGTAACATCTTCGCGCCATTTGCGGTGTTTACGTGGGCGTCTGTTCAACTAAACGTGACTGCTGGGACTCGTTTGGCACCGGCTCAGGTTGGGAGGTGAATTCCAGCGGGGAAAAAACTGAGGATTGTGATGATGCGAAGCGAATAGTTTCATTTCAAATCGTGGCTAATTTCGTTTTTATCGCTGTTTTAGTTAGGCATTTCGAGGCACCACGTGATGGAACTGGGGTTAAGTCCAAGTGCGAAAGTGGTTAAAACTAGCCTGCCCTAGCTGCACATTGCGCAGTATATTAGGTCGTAGAATCGCGTGTTCATTTAAAAACATGATGTCATGCAATCCTGCATCAACAATCACTTTTTAGCCTACCTGTGGTTTTAAAACTTACATGTACATGTAATTCTAGAAATGTACAAATGGTATTATTTTCTTTAGAGACCTTCATCTTGATCATCTGCATTGTTGTTAACAGTTTCTTAATGACATGATGTCTTCAGCCAAACCCAACAATTACACTGGTGGCTTGCTTCAACATGTGTTTTCATCATTTGTAGATATTAATTTAGATTATCTGCATCGTTATTATATCGTGTATTTTATCAAAACAACTATTTTTTTAACTTACCACCAACCAGCAGAAAGTCAATAGCTGACATCACTTTTAGCGTGAAATTGTTGATTATCTGTATTTTAGATTGACACCTTACCAGAATTGCCAGAGAAATTATGGAAAAGTTTTGAAGAAAATGTGAGCCCTTACCATATTTAGGAAAAGTCGTCAAATATCAGCTGTGAAAGAAATATTTTTGAAGTTGTAAAAGTTCAAAGAAACGCTCTGGGTGTTTGAAACGTATACACGCGTAGGTATCTATAGGTACAACCACCAGAGGGTTTGTATGGCTGTATCCGAAGAATAATCTCGAAATGACATATATTTTCGACCGGTTCAGAATGCAATCGATCATACATGTAATACAATAATAATAAGTGTTAGAAATGTTTCATTGTAATCGCAACTTCTATGGTAAGCAATGAAGTTCTTTGTAAACTTCGCCCATGATCATCCCACCTCAGTTTCATTTCGATGATTGCGAATATTTCGATAAACACAGAGCTCAGTGCACGTTTCTATTTTTATCTCATCCAATATAGCCACAAATGCGTAATTAGAAGAAACGACATGAAGCACGAAAACCAGATTAACTTTCAGCTGATGAGTAAACGTTGTTGTGATCAGAGAATACATTTTGGCGCGACACTGCTTATTCATTCCCATTCCCCCCCGCACAAATGTTGGATGACAAAAAACCGACAGCCACCATGCCATGCTAGGGGGGAGCGACAGGTGCAGGTTAATGGTGAAAAAAGTTAAACAGTCAAACTTCCCATTCCAGAGTTTTCTTGCATGGTTGAAATCGCGCCAAAGGCTGTTGTTCAACGTCAAAAAGCTATTCAGAGGCGAGGCAAAAGGTTGAAACAATATTCCAATTAGTTACTGGCACGGAAATACACTGGTGGATGACTAGAAATCCGCAACTCAAAATATTTTGGTTGAGTTCATTTACAGTATAACCAACTGCTACCTATCTACATAGACATATTCATTTCCGAATTCCATTATTTTCTTCAAAACTTGTATATATTTTCATGCTGCGTGTATGGATATGTTCACAATAAAAGCTACTCAGAAAAAGACCCTAACGACTAGTGGTTATAGATTAGAATGAGGAGCCTGGTATATGTTAAACTCTTTTGCCTGAATAATATGAAATCGGACGTCCGAACTATCTGACCCTTCCCCCTCCTCTAAACCCCCACTTCCTTCAAATCTCGGACGCATTTATGCACGACCTCTTACAGCCTTATTCAGCAAAGTTGAGGCACCAACAACCAGTCTTCACATAACCCAGGAATGGTATGTAAATCAGCGTCAAAGTTTACAACGGTTTTTCCGGATGAAAACCAGACCACTTTTTCTAAAAAACACCGTGCATTCAAATAGACGCACTTCGAGAGCAGAAGGAATGCCGAATGCAATTGGGACGAAAAACACATCCGAGTCCATAATTAATTACTCTTATTTCTGGCAAAGGCGAGAGGAATTTAGCAACCGAAGGCATGTGCTTGTAAAGCCAGGCGGAGGAGATTGAAATTGCATGATGAGCAACACCTCTGAATGAGATAAAAGAGTGCCACTCATTTGCTATAGATAGCTTAGGTTAATCCTGCACAATGAGCACACGCCCTAATTAAGTTTAATGGAAGGAAAACTCCGTATAATGGGCGTCATATCAGTTAAAGCAGATTTTAATATCACTTTTACTTTTAATTAATGTCGCTATGCACGTAGTATTCATTTGTCAAAATGTACAGGAAATGGCTGCAACTTCACAATTTAATATCAGTAAGTTCAATTGACATATACATAAACTCGAAAGATTTGTGTGTCAAGTCCACTCAAAACAAATATCCACTTCGAGATTCGCGACTCTGTTGGTACACACGTCATCCAATCGAAATTGCAATCAGGTCCATAGACCAGAAGTACACATGAACGTGTCCATCAACAGTGGCAGTGACATTTGGTATTTTGGTTTTCAAACCATGGATGTTTGACATGAATTTTTATCCTAGTCATTGACATGGCCACCTATGAACAGCCACTTCTGTCAATTTAAAGTGCTGGACTGCAGGGTACATATCGAAGTGGATTAAAAAAATGTGAACCAAATTATGTTCTGTTATATTAACTTCTCAAGTTAGAGCTCACCATACGTGTATTTCTCAACATTTTTAGTCACTGCAGGTATTTATACTGCACGACCATCTCAAGAAGTTTTCCATATGGTCCGGAGCCATTTTTGGTAAACAAAAAGGCGCCCATCGGAAACGAGACGCCAAAATCGAAAGAATGTGCCAAAAACTCAAAATCCGAAAAATAAACTGTCTAGGTGAAAGAGTGGAGTCTCGAGGTAGACGACCCAAGTTGAGCAAGCGGCTCTACATCAGCGCTGGGTGTCACTTCCGTATTTCAAAATGGAGTCATTTTTAGTGCATCGACAATAACACTCTCCATCGGTATGACGTGACACCCAAAAGTGTCGTTAAGGTGCGGGAGGTACAGTTGATAGGCGATGAAAGAGCAAGAGCGGAGAAAAAAATCCCAACATTTTTACACCCACTTTGCCATAAGTTACTAAAATAGGTATAGACAGGCCGTGTGACTAACGCGCCTAAGGTGTATTAAAAATAACGAAGTAAACAAAGTTTCGTTGCGTTATAAATTTCCTCCGCTGATGGATGTACACCAGTCTCATATCAAGTCGTTCTGCTTTTAACACGTCGGCGTTAGGTTGTACATTTTCAATCAAATTTCGTTTGACTTGATTTTGGGCCCTGTAATGGCACTTCTGTAAAGCAAGGAGACTTGAATGGAATATATGCAAGCATTTGACTGATAACAGTTGTGAAGTTGATTACATTTACAGTACACCCAGTATGCATTTGGGTTCCAGTATGATAAGTATCATGTCATCACACGCAGTGGTGTCATATCTTACAGGATTGTATAATCATCTAACAACCTGAAGATCAGAAATTTTACTGACAATGATGCATAAACTGAAGAATAAGTCCTATCTCAACCTGGTCTCAGTACTGTAGGAACTGACAGTAAATACATGTACATCCTATGAGAGAAGTAATGTTGACATTTTCAAACTCCACGTGTCTATATCATTTGAGGCAACATACAGTATGTGCATTTCCCACCACCCTGATTACAGAAATTTAGCTTAGACATCATGTGTGACTGTTAACATAGAACTATCTTGGATATTTCGCAGTCAGAATTTTATTACAGCTGTAAAAACTCATTTTCTAATAAAATTCTGACTGAAATATTCAAGACAGCTGATTAAAGAAAGTATGAAGTTAAAAAGAGTAACCATTATAATATGCTTCTAAAATAGGCAAGTATTCCAAACCCACTACCATACTGTATCTACTACACAGTACACACTGCACTATATGCCACAGTACGCTTAGATAAAATCGATATTCAGTGTTTACAGTAAGTTCCCACATGCAAGTTGTATGGCATTCGAAGTTTTCTCGAATGCAGAAACTGGGAAGCAGGCCCAGGCTTGGCGCCAACACGTAACCACGAATATAATTGCGATAAAAGTAACAGCAGGTTAGCCTGTTGTGATATTAAATTGTGATGATCCAGCAAAAACCGAGCACAGGTTGGTTTGGCCGAGTTATTTCTGGAAAGCTTTTGGCTCTCACAGCAGATGCATCATCCGTGAAGATGAGCAAACAAAAGCAGATATTTAAAAACAGGATAAAAATGAAATTTAAGGGAACATGATGGAGCATTAAAGGTACGAAATGGCAAAGAACATTTCCTGGCATCGGTTCCAGTCTGCGTCCTTCAGCTAAGGACGAGTGGGGCAGAGCGCTCTGGGAGCACATCAAAGTGGTCACATGACCAGAGTGGCTACATTTAAGTGCGAGGTAAAACCAAATCGAGATTCGGGTCAGTTGTACGAATTAGCCATTAAGGTGTCTCAAGATTTTTGCACTCTGACTCAGGGACTTCTATTTTGTTCCACGGCGTCAATATGGTCTGGTTTACATTTTGCAGTTTCGGGGAAACGTGGTGAGCAACCATGGTCAAATTAATGTCAAATGGCTGCGACACTCTTGAATCGAAAAAAAACCAACTGAAATGCCAACAAGCCTTTTGGGAGTTATGGTGTATTCTTGATATTATTTTACACTACGAAGGCCTGCGAAGGCTATGCAGCTGGCGCCATCAAGAGCCATTTTATTGAAATTGAAATTGAGATGGGGAAAGCTTTTGAATAGGTCCTAGATTATTTATGAAGATGAAAAGTATGCTCATATGTCGAATGATTTCTAACTTTGACATTAACATCTTTTACCGCAATCTGTAATTTTTTCTGTTCTATTCCCCACAGTCTTAATGCCATGTGGTAGGGGTGGGTAATAAACCTATAACTTTATCCTTACAATTAAGTTATTAATTGTTCCAGAAACAAGGGATTGCAAAGATAATTATAAGGACGATCGCTTTTGAAGAAATGAACATGTACTTCATGTAGATTAAAATGCATGTCAACCCCAAGGAACTGGCAAGTACCTCAAGTTCAAAACCTTTGTAGTGTTTGTAAGCACTCATAAAATAAAGTGTTTTCAAAACTTTCATCTCAGGTGTTAATAAGCACGTTGCGTTAGAAGTGCTTGTATAGTGTAAGTACCAAATAGGGTGTCTATTTGCGACAAGTCATAACACCTTTAACAGTGCATGTACTTCATGAAAAGAATGCTGCTTGCTCCAATTCTGCACAAAAAAATTGTATTTCAGCTCTACTTTTACACCTTTCCTACCCTGTGGGTGTCAAAATTTATCCTTCTATGGTTCTACCTAGAAATACAGCCGATTTATTTTACTTCCCCTAAACTTAGGCAATCACTGCCAACCTACGAACCGTTAGTGGAAGTACACGTATTCACTGTGCCTGAAGAGGAGCGAGCGTCAGCAGCACGGTATAATATGCATAATTCACCACTTCAATGTCATTGAATTTTGCGCAGTTTTTGAATTTCAAAGAAATTTGAAGCCCCGTGCCCATCAGTGACAGGAGTAAAGTGGGTGATAAGCATTGCACCTATCAATCCATTTCGAGTAAGCAATCAAAGAGAAGGCGAAGTAAGGTTGAAATAATACTCCAGAACTGATAGCGAAGGGTAGCTAGCCAATCAAAACTCAGAATCTAATTTCATCCATCCTAAATCAACGTTTTCTGCAAAGTGTCCCACTCTCTGCAGCTCATCCCTTTCACGGATTCGAGTGTTTTCAGACATCAGTTGCCATGGCAAAGGTCGTGCAATCCTATTAATTCCAATTTCAACTACAATTGCTCTGCCAATAAAACGTGGTGCCGCAAGTACCGTCTTAATATTGTTTGACCAGAACTGCCTTTTGGACCAACAAAGCAGTCTGCAAATAACATGATCCTTTCATTCAACCCTGGACCACGCAATCCATAAAGACGCAGTACAAGCAATCGCAACGAATGCAACCCTGGTAATTTTCCCTTTTCAAGATATCACGCATGAGGAATTGAAATTGTGTAGCACACAGTCACTGGCGCGATAACACAAAAATAGCTTTTTGGTCGATTAAGTTTCTAGAGTTTGCCAAATGATGGCGCTCGTGCACTTATTGCTAAGTAGAAATACCTCAAGATTTCATCTTACCTTCACATTTCAGTCCTTGTCTAAACAGGCCATAAAGTAGGGATCCGCAATGATCGCAGAATGTGGGGCTCATGTAATTGTGGACCTTAAAGCGATGTGGGATGTCGATTTTAAACCTTTCACGAAGATACTGTAGAGTTCCAATGAGAAAAACAAAATTAGAAAGGAAACGCTATCTGATGAAAAATATTTCTCTTAACTAGCTATAAATTCATCTCAAACTGAATCCTAATATAGAATTGGAAAAGCGCTGATGTCAGATATCAAAGAATGACAGCATGACTGATTGACTTCTAAAATATTTAAACATTAATATTCGCTATCTAGCAATATTTTTTTGCCAAGGACGTTGATTTTTCCGATAAAATATATTAATGATGTTCACACAAACTGATTCGTGTTTTGCCAATGTTACAGTAATACGACTTGATTTTGCAAGACATGTTTGTTCAGCCATACTGTGCAATAGGTTCAACAATGATCCATTGACAAGAAATAATTAACCGAGCAGCGCAATGGTGTTGTTACATTTCATCAAAAGCCTTCTTCGTTTTAATTAAAAAGTTGTTGTTACAGCTTCATTTATTATTGTGGTCAGTTCTTAACATTACGCTTTATTCGTCACAGCTGTCAGTCTCTTGGCAGACTCACGAATTAAAGTAATGTAGTTGAAAAAAGAAAATGGTCAATATCATTAAACGGAAAAACCGTGTTAAATATGGGATGGAACAATTTCGAGATTTTATATTCAATAACATATGGTAAAACCGATCGTTTATTTCCCGGAAGTTTTCGATTTTATAGCAATTCACACTTGCCTGGGTAGCTTGCGATTCCTTCCCCGAACCGGGACATTTGCCCAGAACCTTATCATGGCACCGTTTATGGACAGCACACTGACATACTGCAATTAAAATTGGAATATTTCTTATACCATTGTTAATGATCAACGTCAAAGAAGTAACTTTCTCATGCATCGGCGATTCTTACCTTGACACTGGTAACCTTGTTTGCCAAATCCCCTGAAAGTATTTTCAAGATAATACATTTGAGTTTCCAACAGAAATTTGTAAAATGAATTAAAACGAAATGCATAAAAAAAATTACTCTTTGAGAACTACAGGGATTGGCTCTCGAATAGTTCTAGAGGGGAGGTGAACTAAAAAACAAAAGCTTTAAATGCCAAAAATCGCTGGTATTTAACATTTATAAATTAATTACATAACTGAAGGATATTAAATTTGACAATCGTATCCTTTCAATGTGCACATTGCCCAATGAAATTCGCACTATAGGCACTGAACCTAACTTTACTTAAATAGTATTAAGGAAAGACAGGAAAAAGCTGTTACGTTTACAGTTTAATTTCAGTTTTAATAAATTAAAGCAGATGAGAAACTGGCTAATATCGATTTCTAGCGTTCAGCTCAAACCCATTTTCTTTGCTCTTCCATCATCATCACTTCAAAAATTCTCGTTAATTACATTTTAATTACTGGGTGAGTGTGAGCAACATTTCACTTGAAGTCCTTTTTGTGACAATTTTTTTCGGTCAAATTAAATTTACTAACCATAGAAACTCTCTGCAGAAGGCGCAGAAAGTGGGCTGTCGGAAGAACTTGGCCACAAAATTGTGTCCTTTGACCTCATGAACTTTCTGATGTTTGATGGCGCCTCTTCGCCTGGTGATGCCACCTGGTTTGAGTTCGTCATTCAAGGAATTGGGAGCTATCAAATTAAAAAACTCAATTAGCCCAGAGCAATAATGCATCAAAGTTCTTCGTTAAATTCATCACACCCTGACAATTTAAGTCCATAACGACAAAATTGAAATTCTGATGAGAAAACCACAAAACGTGATAATGCTGTCATCACTGTCATGAAATATGAGAGGCAGCAGTAGTGCCATTTAAAGTAGAAAAATAATCAATAGAAATGGCCATAGGCAGGGGATCATGCGGTCACACCCGCCCTGATGCATACCTTCCCTATCTCCGAACTGGCGTACTTGCAACTGCAGACGTCCACTGGGACGGAGTTTCAACTACAAAGATAAAAACGGAACTAATCAAAAATCGATACATTCAAAAGCGAAGATTGCGATGAGAAAAAAACGGCGAAATTTTATCTGTCACAATTACAAAGGAAAGTGAATTTTACGGAAAATGTTGGCCACGAAACCTGATTGAATAAGACAAAAAGCCACTGAATAGAACCCAGGATGTCCAGATGTTTGTTATTTGAACCAACTATAGGCTATGTTGGAACAAACCATGGATTGAACTTTCAAGGTCAATCAGGTCGACAAATCGTGCTAAGTCCATACATGAGATGTTTCAAAATGAAGGAGAAGGACTGAAACAGCACCACATAAATATTAAGGAATATGTGCCAGTAAGGATACTTTTCATTATTTTGTCTATCTTTTGTAAACTACATGTAAACAAGGATAAGACGTCCGGGTCGCAGGGGTCAGCCAATCGAACGAATATGGATTATATGGGAATAAAGGGTCAAAAATAACTTCGATAGACGCTGTTTATGCACAGCCCCTAAGGGGGTGTCAAGTATCTTATCATGCAAGGGTGTAGGTTAGTCAAGCGGTGACATATGATGACAGAAATTGAGGGGATGGAGTTGCAGCAATGATCACCGCAGGTATCATTGTTGTTCCATAACACTATAGGTTAAAATCCATCACTTGTCTTCCACTTGTGGATACTTATATAAACACTATATAGAAACTTAAATAAAAACTTTTCAAAAAAATTTATAAATTTAAATAAGATATTTCGAAAGCACGCCGCCATTTTGTTTTCCGAAACTATCATTTCCACATTTGACCGGAAATAGTCAGCATCCCAATCCTTCGACATAGCAGGCAGGGATTCCTACTGACTGAATCACCGCATCGATGTCAGAAGTTATTTGGAGGCGTGGTCTGGGGGGCGTGGCAGACGGGCGCCCAGGGCCAATCGAATGAATGAAACGTCTGACTTGTTTCCATTGAAACTTAATTCACAACTGGCTCGTATATGCCAGCATGCTAATTGGTGCCCATTCCATAAGATCCCGATTCTACACGTACACGCACATGCTGTGTATGCCAAAACGTTGCAGCGCGCCCCTATAAGGTGGCAAACATGCAAGACACCAACACAAGCATTTCGAACCAAATCATTAGTGGGGGTTTAAAAACGGGTTAAAACTTCGAAAAAACAACTTCTGGCACACTCGGTTACGTAACAATGGAGCCGAGGCAGCGTCCAGTTTCACCCGAAAATACCTAGAGGGAGTAGCAAGTCGAGCAGAGAGTTTACCTTGTCGGACGCTTTCGTTTGAGGCCTTCTTTGACTGGTAAACAACATTTAGAGAGGAAAAGGTTCATCCGAAAAAATGTCGCCCCAAAAGTGCATAAAAAGGTATCCGGTATAAATAAAAGGTGCGAGCGCAGGCGAGGAAGGCGGAGACGTCCAAGATGGCGGTCCCAGGGCGGCCGCTGATTGGTCGAGCGCCGTGCCACGTGACAGGAAAGTCCCACGGAATTCAGAGAATGCGTCGGGGAAATTCCTCAGGCATCCGTCCGGACGACCGGAAGGGGCGCCATCTTGGGGTGTTTTCTTCGACCCGTGGCAGCCATGGTGTTCTCCTAGTTTGGCCAGAGAAAGAACGGCCGGGGCGCGCAGTGTGACCGAGACGACCAGGATTGGCGTTGGCGAACACTACCGCGTCCAGGGGGCGCTGGCGACATCCGGCGGAGTCCAAATTGCCGACTCGTGAGTCACGGTCCGTCGGAACGTGTATGGCGAGAAAAGTTGGGAAAGACGCGGCGTGCACTAACTAACGACTCCGTGTGTGGGGGGAAAAACTGGAGATGAAAAAAAATCCCAAATCTAAAAATATCATGGCGGCGAGCGCCGCGCGGGGCCAATTCCGATGACGTAGGCAACCCAAAAAACGCCCTTTTGCCGTCGCCATTACGGCACGGTTCAGGGGGGAATTGGCCAAATTAAAAGATAAAGCTCGTAAAAATATGGAAAATGTCAGGGAGAGGCGGCGCAGAGGGGAGTTCACACCATTGGCCACGTGAATGAGCGTTGGGAAAAAACGCTCAAGTTTTCCAACTGGAACGAGTGGAAACGAAAGATTTTCAAAACCACTCTACATGTACTGAAGTGATGGTGTTGATGGCCAACAGGTTCCATGTCCTTGGGTAAATCGTTTGGTAAATGGTTGATGTTTTCCAATGTGTTACATCCGTTGACAAATATAGGACAACCCAATTGGGAGTGGGCAGCGAAAGGGTCGCCATCTAGTGGCGGTCGAGTAAGCTCCCATGAAAGTAGGAATTGAAAGTAGGATACTTTCATTAAATAACACGGCGAAGTTCCATAAAATCAGGCTCGTGGCCCAAAAATTAATACGGAAGGCTTTAAATACCAGCAAAGAGTATTATTGGGTACCACAGAGTTAGTCAAAACCGTTAAAATAATAATTAGCCTGTGTTTACGAGCTTATTTGGGGAAAATGAAAAACTTCCCATTGCATTTGAGGCTTTTATCCTACTCTCGCGGCCATGAAAGTGGCTGACTGCAGCGCCACCAGTGGCGTTGCACGCTCCCAATAGGTTACATGCAGTATATTATGATGGCACACCCTATAACTGAACTTTATTTCCATTTTATTTTTCCTTCCTTCTTTGCGATGAGACACTTAGCGCAGCACTAAAAAGTTTAAGATTTCATTTTGTGTTTTTTTTTATAAAAGTTTGCCATATACGTGCACTTTCCAAACGACAATAAACCCCTACAAGATACTTAGCAACATTGAACATTGGTTTTTTAAACTAGGTCGAAACAAAACGAAAGTGTGAGCTTTTAATTGTGCGGCACTAAGTGTCTATTCTGACTATTTTATTATCTTCTACTTATTTATTTTGTTTGCTGCAATTTTATATTGTGTATTGTTCCTCCCACACAACATGGCGACTCAGGTGTTAGCTGTGGGTGTATTAAATCGAACTGAACAACGATAGAACAAAGTTACAAACTGTTATAATGGACTTTATGATGGGATTAACCCTCGCTGCATGGAGTAACTCCGAGCAGTTTGGGTGACCTTTTAATAATCAGTCGTGGTTCGAAATTAGAACTTAATCACTACTGTCAATTTGATTGGTAATCGCATCGACGATATTTGGGTCGAAGTCATGTATGATAGGATTATTTGGTTTACGCGGGGTATGACGTAAACCCCCGTGGCCCCAATTATAAAGGATCGGATCCTTCCGAATGAATTAATTCTCAACAGCTTCGCTCGAGATGAATTAAAGCATTCATGCAACTCTGACCTTATTAACCCCTGTAGGGCGGCAATCTAGCATCTCACCAGTGTAATGCAGGGGAGAGATTCCTCATTTAGATTACAGGGTGTCCGTGCCGGGATTCACCCCAACCCTTTTAACGCGCAACGTGGAAATTTGCAACAGCCACTTATGCTAACACTTATCTTAGTTGCTATCCATTGTTTGTTTGCTTAAACACGAATTGGATGCTTTTGCATTCCAGATTTGGGGTCGAGTCTAAATCGAGAAATAAATCAGCTAGACTCACCGTCTGGGTGACCACCTCGTCGTTATTGCGACACTTGTCCAATAGCGTGTTGGCTCCGATTAGCAGATCTCCCAAAAACTTCTTGGTATTTCGATCTTTCACGACGATGTGCATCAACGCACCTGCGAAATGGATCAAGAAAGAGGATGAGCGACATACAGCGAATATTTAGCCACATCATGCACATGAAAATGTAAGCTTCATACCCGTTTAATGAAAATCTGACTTATTGCAGGAAGACCCCACAACATTAAAATTTTGATTACCCTGATTACCAGGTCAAATTAACTTTCCCCGCTGCTTTTTGATGAACGCAACTGCTATGGAATTAAAGTTAAAAAACTTCATACATGTATTTAAAAAGTGTATTGCTGACTAACAATCCAACTGACAAACGTTATATCAAAAATCAATCCGGAGATTCATCTAATACTGACGTTTGTTTTTCAATCTCTTCCTTTTCCAGTTAATGCATGCTTTTTTGCTGTCTTAGTGTGAAGACCATCTATAATTCGTTTTCAAACATCATTTTCACATTTATCCTCTCCTTTCTCTTCTTAACTTATTTTCTGATTCTTGAAAAGAAAACTTGAGCAACCCATCTAGGGTTCCAGATTTCTCCTCGAAAACGACCTGGTTTATTTCAAAAGCACTGTTTCGTATTCTCCGAGTCTAATGACATTTATTTTGTGTTTTTTTCTAGGAAATTTGGTCACCGGTAACAACTACTGAATATTACCGATCACCACTACTGAAAATTCCATAAGTATTTTAACATTATATTCTAGAACCTAGGCAAAAATCTGACTTTTGAAGAAGTGCAGCAGCTAACTTGACCCGCATTTTTGGATGATTTTTTTACAGGCAATAAAGCAAAAAAGAATTTCAAACAAATCTGTATGCATGGCGTGTATGAAACGCCTACGTCCACGTTATCAGAAAACCAAGATACCCCCATCAAAAAACCGCGGATGACGTCACCATTACAGGCTCCCTGCGCCTTTTGCGTCATCCAATCAACATCACCACCGAGAGCATCTTCCCGAGGGTTTGCACGGAGTAGGCAAATGACGTCATTCATAAAGGGAATGCCGTATTGCCATCCCCCGTAGGTGTTCGAACGGATTTACCGAATCGTACCAATATAATTTGAAATTCACCTAGGAATTTTATGTGGAAAACCATTCGCTGAAGACTTTTTATCTCGCATCCGAAAACCATAAGCAGGGCACATGGAAAAAACGCGCAACGGCACAGACCCACAAAAAACGTTCAATAATTCAACAAAACGAGAAAACAAAACCCTATAAGGACGAAAAAACAAAACACCGAGACGTACACGAGCGTTTACCTCTACTCAGAGGTGCCTCGAAAGCTGAATTCCATTCTGGAAGGAGGCTCTCCTTGCTTTGGTTCAGCTGAAAATCCTTCCCTGAAGACGAACAAAAGCCAATTTCAGTTATTTCTTACGTGCTCACAAGCGTTCAAAAACATTTCCAGAAGTGTTCACCTGGCAACTCGACTGCCTCTTTGAAATTCACGGTGCAGTAGGGGTCCTTGGGTCCCAGGGTCTCGTTGGCTGGCGTCGAGTCTGCCCCAGAGCCAGGCTCGGTCTCAAACTCCACCTGGAGCAACTTGACGCTGACGTAGCCAGGGTGCGCCATCTGCAACGAAGGAGAAAAATTCGAGTAAATAAAACTGGAACCGATAACACGCCGCTGCCAGGAAACGTGTAATTTCAAATTGGCAAACTTCCTGCAGGGTGGCTATAGGCTGGAATCGATGCGGAAAAATTCAGCGTTTATAAAATCGGTTGCCCAATTTTCGTAACCGAAATCGCTGCACGTCTTATCCAAACACCCTTGGAATGTGGCCAATTTTGTCGACAAATTTCACGGGACATCGGGGAATGTTGGAGGAAACGTTTGGGATTTTATCACATGTTTTAAACTTCGACAAAAACCCAACACTCGCAGAGTCATGTCTGATTTGTAGTGTTGCAGGAAACTCAGGAAACATTCACTTGTTTGCTTCAAGACACTCTAATCTAAGCAAGACATGCATGTGAGATGCCTTCACTTGGCTTGAGAATCTTGTCTTGAGAATCGGCAGGGGATGTCGGATGGTTGGGATCAAGGCACCCCAAACCAAGCAAGCCGCCGTAAATAACATGTAAACAGTTTAAACAGGTTTAATTTGATACGAGCACTGACTTTCTGCATTCTGCGCTTTTGCTAAAAGCAGACAACCCCCAACAACCAGATGAGGTTCCATTGCAAACGCTTGGGGAAAATGTTGAATCTGGTTTCAGAAAAATCAGACCACATCCCCAATGCTGTATTTTGCGACGTTTCTATTTTATGCATTGTACATATCATCAACAAGTGAAAGACTAGGTCTTTTATTGTAAACTCGCATCTCGTTTAACGCAAGAATCGCAAGAATCGTTTAACGTATTCTTGAACAATATTTCACAAAATGTGAGTAAAATTTCCGAAATTAGGCATTATGTCCGGTTTCGCCATGCTTGACTTAATGCATATTGGGCTGCTCCAAACATAACAGTAATATCAGGAAGACCAACCAAAATATTGACATGATTTCAGAACGCTCTTACACATAGGCGTTATAAAAAAATTTCGACATTTTTGTGGCGGAGAACATTTTTAAGGGGCAGGACATCAAGTGTGCTTCCGGCAGTTGCATTCTACTCACTTTCAGAACATTAAAGTGGTGATCTGCTGATTCGCTTGACGGCCCCCATTGTCAGCTTGTCCTTTACTGTTTAGCTGCTTATCGTATGAGGTGGGAGTCATTGCCACAGTCACAATAGTGTCTCCGAGCAATTCTGGTTGACGTCACTCTGTTATTGCAGAAGTTGATGGGCATGACAAACCACGCGATAACCACATTTGACCCAATGTGAAGAATGGCCTACGTTGAACTCAGGGCCCACGAGATTGCAATGTGAATTTTTACGGGGAAGTCAATTACCTTAGATTTCATCTAACCAGTGTTTAGCAACATTAAATTTGAAATAAGTAGTCACGCAGTGCATATGCATGTACATACAATGTATGTACGAGCGTATAGGTTACAAAATGGGTTGAAGTTAATGTATTTTCCAAAGATGAACATTGACCATTGGACGATTTATTTATAATATGTAATACACCCTGTATAGATACAGACCTTGAGTATCTCTGTGTATACTGCATCTCATAAATCCAGACACGTGCGTCTTTTTTCGTGTCACTGAGCTTTTTACGTTAACTGGTCAGACTTTATGGGCGCCCTGACGACTGCTATCAAAAAGTTATCACATTCCTCTTGGATTGGCTGGCGAGATGCGAAACATAAATTACGACCCGCATTAAACCAAGGAGTTACAACCTTTACTGCTCGGTTACTACATTCGATACCGATCTTTATCAGTGCCTTGGGATCGAGGAGTTTCATAACGTTTATTCGCTTAGTTAAGCAATTATTTTGGGCGTGCCATGCAGGCACCGGAAACTGCTGAGATTGGAAAATTCTTAAATACGTGTAAGGAAAAAAAATCCCATTGACTTCGCAAGATGCACGGGTGGCTCGATAGGGGCTGCATCAGGACTAAATTACATTTTCGTCACAATTTCTGTTACCATGCAGCAAAACGCTATTCAAGCGAACGGATGTTTATGCCAAAGAGCATTAGTCATATCGGTTAATGTGGTGATATTTAAACTAATTACAATTTCGACTGACGGATGAATGAAAATTGAAGAACTCGCTTATATGACTGTCTAAATGACTTTACAGAACGTTTTGTACAATACTTTGATTAATTCTGCTCTGGAAAAGCTATCTTTAAATTCGCCAAGTTTTGAATACCATCCAATATATTTTTATATCATTGCGAAGGACTTCTATGGGGTACATTACATGGTGGAGTATACATCTTCACTCTCCCAATACAGGATAGTTTTAAAAAGTATTCCAATTCCGGAGTTGTACTGGCCAGGAAAGATATTGAAGTTCATCATCATGCTCTTCAATATAGTCTAGCAAACGTCTACAAATTCAATTCTACAGTCGATATGAACGTTGCCATTATTTCCTTCGGATAAGTTGGGATGAACTGTCCCAGCATTCGGGATTTAGCCTTTCAATTTTAATGCGTTTATCCTTACATAAGCTAAAAATCAAATTTCTGATTTAACTGCCCCTTACCACCAGGCAATCACTGCCAGCTGAGGAGGTTGCACGTAGTTTGTGCAAGGGGGTAAGTCAAGAAAAAAACTCCAACTTATGTGCACAGTAATTTAGAATGATCCAGTGCTACGAATGCGATCGGTTCACTATCAGCGGCATGATAAGAATTTTCCGCACGAACATGCATTTGCGAAAATGTCCTACACCGAGGCGTCTTATGCGGGAAAAGAAATTAAAATTTGAAAAAGGCCATTCGGCTGCAGAGGCACGGCGCCAGCCCAAGAGCATCCCGGCCTCATTTCCCGCCCAACAATTATCAAAAAGACAAAAACTGCTTTCTGGAAGAACAACAATGCAGTTGGCGTGTCAGGATCAATAGACCAAATACCGTATCGCGACAACGTGTAGGAGAGAATAATTCCAGATTTTGGCAGGCATTCAAATTGGATAGCCGTATGCGGAGGCGGATATTGAAATTGAGTAATTTATATTTATTTGAGACGGAAAAAGAGATGGCCCGAAGAACGCCGGTGGAAGGTCCGCGTCGAAAATTTGCATTTTGGCAAAAAATCAACGTTTTTATGGAGTCAGAAGCGTACGTTTCTGCCAGATAGAATCTGAGTTGAACACGTCCTTGACTACCATCTTCCGTTCGTGCAAGGACTCCTTACAGAAACTAGATGGTATAGATCAGCTGACATTTTGAGGCACGTTCCAAATATGAAAATATTTCGACCTGATCCACGCTGATGGATGATGCAGTCTCGAGCTTGAGTCAGTGTTCTCAATTATCCGTTGCGCCCCAAATACTCCAACCTAGACCCACAGCTATAGAATTAATCTAGCTTAGCGCTATAAATCTGGTTCCAGCAAAATTCCGAGAACCCACCCTAGGTTTGGTAACACAGTTGCGTCATAATGGCTGAAACTAGGGCACGCGGTTGAGCACACCATATTCACAAGTCTTTTGGGAAGTTCTTAATTTGCTTGGATTTTAAAATCTAATCGCCACAAAAATGCAAAAGGTATAGTGAATTCGTGCAACACGATCTATGAACCAAGACCAACATTTGGGAGTGTGCAGCGAAAGGGTCGCCATTTAGTGGCAGTCGAGTAAGCTCCCATGAAAGTAGGATATTTTCATCAAATAACATGGCGAAGTTGGTTAAACTCAGGCTGGTGGCCCAAAAATAAATGCGGAATGCTTTAAATACCAACAAAGTATGATTGGGTACCACAGAGTTTAGTCCAAACCGTTAAAATAATAATTAGCTTGCTTTTACGAGCTTATTTGGGGAAAATGAAAAACTTCCCATTGCATTTGAGGCTTTTATCCTACTCTCGCGGCCATGAAAGTGGCTGACTGCAGCGCCACCAGTGGCGTTGCACACTCCCAATATTCAGAAGTACACCTTAATAATTTGCTACCGCCATGCTCAATGCATATACACGTACGTATCAAATATGTATGCAAACTTGCACAACATTCTTTGATCCATTCATGTTTTTAACAGCTCCATAGGGCCCAAGCATCATTCCAAGACAACATTGGCCAAATTCGTGATTACCAGAGCTACACGGGGCAAGGGTTTCTACTTTGACTTCGATGAATGGAGGACGGCTTGAGTGTGGTTTGAAAAATCAAAATATAGTGCATGGCCTATAAATGTTCGCCCTGACTAGTTTTTGTGCCACAGACCCACTTCGATAATTCAATCTGCAATAAGCGTGCTTTCGTAGCAAAAAAGTACATGTACGTATTCCAATCAGTTTAATAGCGCATGCATGTTCTGCACAGTTCCAGCACTAAAAAATGGGATTGCGAATCTATATTTAGGTTAGCGGCCGAGGCCTATAGAAAGAAAGTATGTTATATATCATCGGAGGATGGATGTCCTGCGAGCGAAAGGAGCAGGTATATGCCCGTACATCTTCGGAAATTTATCCACTGCATGGAAGTATATACAAAACAGCCTTGCAATTCGCAAAATTCAATGAAAATCCCATCCATAACCAGTGAAATTCGAGATTTGCACTCGCGTATACTGGAGGGCCCTACATGTGCGTGAATTAATCCATATTGGACTGTCATGTGGAATAAGGATCAATACGTAATACAGGCCCATATATCAAATTCCTTAGGTTCTCGCCATTCAAACGGGCTGTACGTTCCTTAGTCTGGATTGGGCGGATATTGATTTTATTTAGCATAGAATTATAGTTGACCAGGTACCGAACTCGTTTTGGTCACTCCAGCGATAAAGTTCAGAAAGTTGTAAGACATTTTGAGAACTGGGTAAAAAACTCAAACCTGGGTAAATTACTCGAAATTGAGCGAGTTTTCTTTAGGTAACGACTTACCACGTAATAAACATTAGCATTTACAGTATAACTGTGGAAGGGAGCTAGCTGCCTCAGCCTCAGCAGTAATGCGAACTGATACTCAAAACAGTCAGTCATTAATATAACTTTGGGATAAATTTTGGTATGCTCCAAATGTGCAAAAAAAAAATACTTAACACTACTTGTCCTGTACACATGCAAGAATGGCACCACATGTCCTAACTGTCGGGATTTGTCCTTTTTGGTATTTTTTTAATCTGTCTTTTTTGTAACCTAAAACTTGACAAAGTCAAATTATAACGTACATGTAATTCAAGATATAACAGCTCCTAACCAGGCATTCGCTGTAAGGCTACGAGTCTATGCTGGAGCAGGGCAACACCAAGGTAACCCTTTATTCACTATTAAAAAATAAACCATATGCTTGTTTAGTCGATTTTTGCTGACAATGTCTAATTTATATGCATCTGTATTTAATTTATGTAAAAAGTACACAGATCAGAGGTTTTAGGTAAAAAGGCCTGATGTGGTTTAGGGGTAATAAAGATAAAGAGTGAGAAGCAGGGGCATAGTTGATCCCTTCAGGATTTGATAGCTTTACCACCCACGAAAGTCAATTTTGCCATTATACGCCGTAAGTGCACCCTTCTCATTTCCTTATAAAAATCACATCTGAAACCTTAAATGCGCGGGCACCTGCATGCTTAACACCAAAAGAAGTTATGTTATTGCATTATGGAAACTGTGAAAAGAAAGATGAACGGAAAAGGGTGGACGTTAGAATATCGTTATGCTCATTCAATTTCAGGGAAAGGCCATGGCATCCAGTCTCCAAGAATAAAATACCACAAAGTTGCAAAGTGTCATTTTGATTGGACCAGAAATTCTGTGCTTGTATAACAAATTTATCTTAATTGCCTTTCCGGATTTAAATAACCAAATTTGTTTCTTGGAAGGAATCGGGGGAAATCGGTTACTTCTCATTTGCATACATGAGACATTCATTATAATTTATTAGTTAAATAGGAATTCAGCGATAACCATGCGAGCCGCCATAGCCATAAATAAGACGCGCTTTTTACTCGGTTGCATCCTCTAGCACGCGTGAAAAAATGGGCAATTTAATATAAGTTATCGCGAAATGAACGAGGGAATTAAAAAGGCAAAGAGTATAGACAACCGAACCAGACACGGTGCATATTTTAAGCTCGGAACTAAGTTAATTGCACAACATATAATGTTAATGAGCTTTGCAAATTTTCTGCTGAAATCGCCCAAAGTATCGGTGTGCACGCTTTGCACTGCATCACGATTAACTTCTCCGCATTCGTTAATTGTGATTTATTCAAATTAGCGCGCATTGCTGATCCCTCGCCACATGAATAATCCTCAGCAAACAGGCAAAAAAGGCGATCCTGAAAAATGTTGTCAGCTACGGCACAGAGTGCATTAAATACTGATGGCTGCAGTGTTTTCGGATCACTTTGAAACTGCTGGGATGGGATGCTTAATACCAAAAAATAGCTACACGTTTAATGTACCTGCAAACATACACGACCAAATATAGTTAAAGCCAGGAATGGCGATGATGTCCTTTGAAAGCAGACTTACAGCAATGCGATTTAATTAAATGAATCCAATTAATTTACTCGGCAAAATATACATGTACAACCGGGTAATTCAATAAAGACGAGCAGAATACTTATTGATGTAGTATACAGTAAAGGCAGTAATACTCAGGCTGCCCCCTGTCTCCCACTATAATTTTTATCCGAATTTGGAAACAACCTCCTCTGCTTGGACGTTCAATTACCATACACAAAATAATTTAAAGTCTTGTTAAATGACTATCGAAACGGTGATATTTTACTTTCAAATCTGCTTGGACATTCAATCGCCATATATTGACAATATAATTTAAAGTCTTGTTCAATGACTTGTGATATTTGAGTTTCAAATTGACATCAATACTTATTTGAATTCATTCATACAATATATATGTACAATCTCGGAATCTCCAATGGACTTTTTTATATTCTTTAAAAGTCGTTCTTATATTCTTTAAAAGTCGTTCTTATATTCTTCATTTACATGTATGAACTGTATCAGGAGAGCATCTTCAAATTACTTTATAGATGGTGGAGTATGCAGTAGACAGTATGTAGTGCAGTCAGTATCCTTGTCTAACATTTCAAATATAAGCTTAGTGTTCGTGGTCGCCAGGGAAGATGTTAGATGTAAGTAGGGAGATGCATAGTTCCATAACTATGCAATCAAAGGTATTCAGCAAAAGACACTCGTGAGTGGTCGTTATATAAAGGTTTCAAAGCACTAACTTGAACTCTTCGGCCTTCGAAATAAAAACCGACTTCGGACATCTTTTTGTGAAAGGTCCATATATGCGCAGCACCACAGCGGATCAGGGAAAAATTAATTTTACACATTGCAAAAGAAGAATTAGTCAGTGGCGCCATCTGTGTATGTGTAACTTGAACGGGTGCAAATACAGAGTATACAGACGTTGTTTATAGCGGCGAGACCCTCTCGCAAATCTCGTTATTCGAGGCTACTGTTGCAGCTAATATACATTACAGTGTACATTGTATTAGATAATTGTGAAGCTTAACTGCAAGGCACACTTAAACCTTACAACATTATCCAGACGCGATAAACTTTATTCGACTGAGTATGTAATCAAACACTGAGCTAATCACGATTAAGTGCGTGCAAATGTAGCCACCGACACCATTTAATCGATTTGGGTGAAAGGTGTTCAAAAGGGGTATTTTTTTATTGGCTGGCTTACATTACATTAAGTTTAATGGAAAAACGTGTTGCGAATAATTCGAGATGCTGAAAGTTGTGCCCAACGTGCGCGTGGGGAAACTCGTACCGAGATTTTATTTCCGTTTTATGGGAAAATGCTTTCTTGATATTTATGAAATTTAAATAAATAACGCATACGTAAAACTGCATCTGAGAACGGAGTCGTCGACAAACACTTGTTTTCGTCGTTTTTCCTCCAAAAGAAGCTTGAAGCCGGCATGTGCATGTACAGTACATATCAAAAGCACTATATTAAATAACGTTAGATCAAAGGTAATTTAAGACAATATTTTATTTTAAAGTGACAAATGTAATTTAAGTGGATAACGCGCAATTGCATATCTACACGCACATGCAAGTCATGGGTCAACCCATTATAACCAATTTAAAAATGCTGTTTCTCATGAATTATTTAAGCAATAATTAAAACGACCTGAATCAGAAGTATTGCAATGCAGATGACTGTACAGGGTGGGGCGGAAGATGTGGCAAGTTTGATGCAGTTTCAACATTTAGTACATAGGTTTTCAGCCAGAACACTGATGAGTAGAGCAGTTTCTAGCATTTACATGTAGTTTATGTTGAGAAATTAGGAATTTTAGGAGGTATAGAACTCATTTTGCATAGGAAATTCTATAGGTCAGTTTAGTTACAGAACAATCGAATCAGTATTAGCTAGACGATTCGCAACATAACAATGAACATTGTTCATTAACATAATTCATTAAACGATTTTTGCTTGAAAATCAATTATTGGTAAAGTAATTTCACGTGTTTAATGGCAATTAAATAGACTAATGAAAATTTTAGAGTGTCTATTGTTGCATTACAAATTGTGTAATTATTTGTGGTCTAACCTGATCTGACGCATTGACTGCTTTGAAGAATTTTCCAATAGAATTTCCCTGTAATCTCCTCTCGCACTATAACTAATTCCTCTCTACACGTGCATCGGTGTTTGTTTTGGCTGGCCACTTACTAAAGTATTGCAGCAACACCAAATTGAAATCATTAATCATTGAATTGTTTCTGCCCCACCCGTAATATGACACGTTGAATTTCAATCGTTTAAAAACTGAAAACCTTGAATGCACCTAAAATTTTCACAAATATACCGATAAGGACTTACAAAATGTACATTGCACAGTGCGATAATGTAAAATGTATGTTTGTTGAGTCAAACGCGAAATTGAATTTTATGGCACAATTCAGTGAACTGAAATATTTTTGCAGGAAACTGCTTTTGTGTCAAAAAGTTGAACGAGCGATGCAATTTTTGAGTGCTAAGTAAATTATCTGGAACCAGAAGTTGATAAATTCATTTTGGCACGACTCCTGCAAAACATGTACTGAAACTGCATACGACTAATCTCATCAGCATGATGGCAGTTCTGACGTAGTAAAGTACGACCGGAAGTACAAAAAAACCGAATTAATCTTTAGGATTGCGACGCATCTTCGATAGGCCACTCGACCAATCCGCGCTCATCTTGAATCGCAATTAAATTCCGAATGATGAAAATGCGGAATAATGCTATAAAAACGACTCTCGAGATCCAATTACTGCGTGATGGAATCTTGGCTGAATATGGAAGACAGTTCTTAAGAATAACGAGACAGCCAGCCTTTTGTGAGAGGTATGCCAATTCGATACAGTGTGCGGAATAAGTGTCAGATCGAATGAATGATTTCATTACAGGAAAGGCAATTTAGCATTTACATTCCCAACTTTATACTACCTTTTTTGAGAATTGTTTTGTTCTTGACTTGCGCGAGACACCTTGGAGATTTGTCACACGCTTTGGCAGTTTCATTCAGGAAAAATAATGTTGGCGAACTTGGCGATAATGAAATGGTGCAGCCTGATAAGTAATGGGTTGTTGCACCAAAGACCAGTTAGCAATTTAGCGGTCCGCTGACCACCAATTCATCGTTAATTATCACTTGCAACCCAATGTCTCCAAAGAAATGCGAGTACAGGGTGTCAAAGCTTTCACAATTGCTTATCACATCTAACGATTTGTTTACAAACTAAATATTCAATTGACTTACACGTTATCGTTAATTCAATATCCAGAATCTTTTATGATGCAGAAATGTTTCCCAATCTCAACCTTCTCCATGCAGTCAGTCATAATTGCGATATTCTGATTTCATTCTTTATGCATATCAAGAAGGAAAAAAAATCCAACCAACTCATTTAAACATTTATTGGTTTTCCCCGAAAACGGTCGTTTCATTTGAAACAAATTTCCCTTTTAAAACGAAACGGTAGTTCCCTGACATTTCACAGATCTCTGTTTTCCATTAAGTGTCGTGATTGTAATGCACGCATGCGGTATACAAGTATGTTAATGCAGCAACACTAATATGCACGCAGAAATCATGTTCAAGGATGTGTTCACAGCATATCTAGCTTTTATAAACAATAGTATTTTCTCGTATGTGATCGAATGATCCATCGTCAGATCAGGTTAGGCCCAAACAACAACGAAAAACAAAAACATCACACAAAATTAAAAACTCCTAAGCTGGGACAGGTGCCCTTCTTGTATTCCTAAGAAACGAAAACGAAAAACAAGCAGGGTTGCAATACAGGCTGATGGTTTTGTGCAGATTCGGAGTATGAACTATCTAATGCAGATAACTGACAAAAATTGAAAACGAATATTTTTTACATCAGAAACAATTGCACGTGTAACTGGCGCATTGTCCCTCGCATCGCATCTGGGAATTTGCTCAACCCATTGAGTTTGAACTCAAAAATACATTTCCGTCGAATTGCTGTACTATACACTATTTCTGCCCCATTAGGCAACCAGGTCCGCCACCCCTCAGATGCCGCCGCTATAACAATCTCGCCATTTTGGTCCCAAAGTGACAAAATACGAAAGAGCATTATAATCACAAAAACAGCACAGCATCTGCCAGCCAAAAGACGCTCATCAACCAAATCTAATCAAGTGGGTGTGACAGACAGCGGACTCATTACACGAATGGTAAATGCCGATCACCAGCTTCACTTTCAATATTATCAACCCGTCATTGGGCCTGACAGCCAAGCATTCCAAAGATGCAATTTCCGTTCAATGGTGTTTGTGTCGAATACCAGTATTGGCACCCCCGGCGTCCAAAGGCGCCACGTGCTCGCGAAGTTCCTCGTTAGTACAAACAACACGTCACGATCATTTCCTGCAACTGATGTGACGTCCTTACAACAGCAGCCAGCAGTGGCAATGGGATTGTCATAATGTCATTGTCGGGCACTTACCACAGTGGCTGGAACCGTTAATGGTGCGAGACAAGAACACATTAAGGAAATGGCCGAGTTGTCCTTCGCATGCCAATGCAAGACGATGGACTCCACTACACTCGATTGTATTTTCCCTCACTGCACTGACGGAATTGGTGTAGTTGAGGGCTGGCAGCATCAGCCACCCATGCACGTCCGACGACCACCAGATCCTCGCAAGAACTACCGGCAACTGCTGGATTGCTGCCTACTGCTCTCGCAGAGCAGGGAGCTGAATCTGGCACACGCCTGCCATTTGCTACAGGGATTATGTCAGTTTTCCGCTTTCGCCAGCGGAGTATATATCAGAATTTGGCATCTAAACCTTTAATGGCCCTCAGCTTTACGTTACGCAGGCTCGTTGTCATCGGTGGGCTCTCGAGAAGAACTTTATAATAAATTTTACGGGCATGCAAGCAACTATGATAGCGGAATTTAACTAAGATATAAAATTACTTTTTTTGGTATTGTAAGACGAATTCCATATTTTAAGAAAAAAATATGTCTATCTTTATCTTGATCTGAAGAGTTCGTTAATTGGATAAACGATTCATTTTTATTTTGCATATTTATTCCAGCAACATGATCGTCATTCATCTTGCATATCTCACCTCCAAGATTAATTCAAAACAGAATTGGTTAAAATCACTGCTCTGAACGTTGATAACGTCACTTAAAAATGATTTTTACTGCAGTTATCCATTATTATCCCGGCCAATCCCCATATTCACGCGACAGAGATGAAAGATATGAAAGAAAATATTTCTAATAATTGCTACATCGAAAATTATTTGCACTTGAATTTTGCTATTCGCCTGTGAGGCAATGCATAGCACAACTACAAGGCGAAAAATCAAAATTCCTGCACTGGCACGATCCGTGCATCATGTGAATTCCGTTTGCAGAATTGTTTCATTGACCAGCCTTCACTTGCTAATGTGCACATTAGGGTCAAAAGTATAATTTACATGCCCTAACCTTCCGAATTAACCTACCTCATACACTCAATAAAAACGCAGCTACGATAATGCATTTTGGAAGAAAATCTTTCAGATCATGTAATGGGATCCTTGCTTTCCAGATATTTATAAGATTTTTGGTGTTTAATTTGGCGAAATTGCGACGCCCCACAGGGGTAACCCAATTCGAGGGAATTCGGAGAAGGATCGATAGAATGAACTGCAAGGGGAATCAAGAAGAATGGAATCCCACGAAATTCGAGCACATTGGTAACCCCAAGATGGCGAAATTAATAATGAGCTGCAATAATTTTTCATTTTTCTGACTGCATGTATATCTAAATGGAGTAAATTCTGCTTAGTGGATGCATCTTTGAAACGAGAGAGATTGTGAGGCAACCCATTGGTTCCGAATTCAATTACACGTACAACCTGATATACAGTACTTCGGATCATGCCCGGCTCCAAATGTTCACATAAGATGTATACCCTACATGTGTAACGAGACGTTCATATCCTATATACATGTATCTGTTGCAATTCATCCATTTCGTGTTTTATTTTATCCAGCCTAACCTAAAAATGTAACTTATTAAATTGTATATTTATAGCCATACAGTCTTTTATTTATAATACATGTACATGCACTAATGTTGGAAGTGTAGGTTTATTCATAAGTGATTCCAATATCAAGTATTAATATCTCAAAGGCGTTCGCGTAATTAATGACTCCTACATCAGATGATATTCTTGTGAAAGCACTTTAGCCGACCCGAAAGCTTACTGAAGTACAGCAATCTGTCTACAAGCATTTGCAAAATGATAGGAAATAAAATGGCACGTCGTTTGTCTTGAGGGCGTTATTTTTTCACGGCGATTTGAACCACATTACCCGTGAACAATATCGAAGTGAATGCCATTGTGCGAATGTTCAACCCAAAATGGGTCCACCTTTCGAGCCACCAAAGCTGTCGCAAATAGAAAACAAACTTTACTCAATACACAAGCGCCATTTTGAAGCCCTTATGAGAGGGCTGTCGCCTTGCATATAGGTTTACATGTACATGCATGACTTACTTAGCTTAAGATATCTTAAAAGGATGCATGCAAACAAAGTGAATGACGTAATGGGTTACGCTACAGTTGGTGTCCCATAATGACCAATACAATTGCGATGAATGCAACGTGAAATCCGCCGTGACCGCAAAAATGCAAACACCTTGCTATCTCCAAACATCACATAACGAAAACTGGGTCCATTGCTGAGCGGTTGCATTCACAGCCAATTAAGTGACTGGTCATTGTTAATGGCCCCTCTGGCAGTGCAGGCACGCGCTAATGCGGGCTTTAGTGACCAGCGGCAATGCATTGCGCGGCCTAAATGCCGCTTTAAAAAGTGCGCTAATAAAGGTGGGAGTGCGGCACTGGCTTGGAATTGTGTCACAGTAATTACCTGGGGACGTGATATGCTCTAGTAATTGCTCCGCGCGAGGCCGCAGACTCCGAATCAATTCCGTTAAATCTGCAGAATCCACAACACCATCAGTGGACACCTTGGAATTTGTCTGAAGCGTCCATGGATTCAACGCGATTCAATTTAATGCACCCACTGACAGCACCCTGAGATGCCATGTGGTGGGGGCAGATTTATCAAGTACAGAAATGTTACATTCAAAAAATTAAATATAATCCAATGATATGATTATAATGGACGAACGAGTTAAGATGACGATAAACCCATCATCTGCATTACACAAAAATTGAAGCCTTGCAGTTTAATAGGATATATGTGCCAAATGTACAGTGCATGACGTACATGTACATACGCCCGTATAGATGTAAGGAATTAGGGGTCAAATTCAGCGATTTAGTATGCGCTATACTTTACATCTCGTAAACAAGATCGGCATAAACAATAGAGCACAAGGTCGAACATTGGCCCCCATCTGAAGCCCTCAAGTGCATGTAAAAATGTCTTATGCGGCTTTTTTAATACTTTCCGAATCTGAATACTTTTGTGATATCACCAGAACAATATAACAGTAGGTCTTTCTTTTAATAGATAGCACGTGATCAATCTATTTTGGTTCTACAACCACTAGTCATTTTTTTTATTATTAAGAGTACTTAACGATGCTCAAGGCTAGGGTTAGCGTCACAAGCACATTGAGAATTGGTTTATGGATCTGCCATCATTTGCATGCATACGGAGAGCCAAGCTGCATGCAAGAATGACGCGTTCCAAAATGAACATATCGCGCCCCCGCTTCCATAATTACACAATTGAAAAAGTTTAAATTATTTCCGGAAATACCAGAACATATCTAGGTTGATTTAATTCAATTTCGTATTCTTTCTGTTATTAGACATACGGTAGAGTTTGAACATGAGTGTGATCACCGAAGATGGTATGCCCAGTGATTCATACAAGCACATTGTTCTAAATATTTGTGAATATTTAACATGGATTTTCCGAATGTGTAATGTGTAATGCCAATGTGTAAATGCAGATGCATTCCTTTTTTTTCCTGGTACTCGGTACCATGTCAAATGACCAACAATTTGACATGTGCATGTATAGTGGACAAGCGATTTGGTGGTCATCCTCAACATGTACACGCCTCAGATTCTCCTTGGTCATCTTATGATAGTCAACGGCCACTCGTAAAGCAAGTATAGCATATTTTAAACATTCCATCGTGACGTCCGCCTTCTTCTGTGCCCATTCTTTTAGGATTACGCATAAACGACAGCCACACGCAACGCACATACAGGTTGAACCATCCCCAATTTTGTGAATAAATAAACAAAAATTTGAAACTAAATGTTGCCTTCAAAGAATCTGGCTTTTGTTCATCAGCAAAAAATGAGCGCTCGAATCATATCTCGCAAGGTTACATTTAATAAATGACTACTGTGAAACAGTGTGTATACACCTCGTATCTGTATGTGGGAAATAGCTACCAATGATTTCTTTTTCCCATATTGTTACAGGTCAGCACCAACGATTTCTAATAAACATAACTCATGATAACTGTATGGAACGATGTCCACAAATGTCTACTTCAACCCTATCAGTCCAATATATACGCAAAAAATACTTGATATACATGTATAGCTGTCAGAGTACATGTATATCCTACTTATTGGACTTTTGTTTGTGCTTGAACTAACCTAAACATTTCATTTCCTGATTCGCCAGCTGGTGATCACTGACTGTCTAAAAGCTGTTAGGAGTATGCTGGACTACAGCAAATTATTTAACCGTAAAGTAATGCCTAAACACGTTCTAAGCTTTTTCGTCAAATTTGGAGTATACGTGTAATATAAAGGAAGTAAGCGCAGCATAACGTAATTCTTAAAACGAAAGTTTGATTTAATTTTCATACCTTTAATAATAATATTTTCGCTTAAAATTGCATTTTTGGCGTGGGTCCACTGAACGCATTTCTGAAACCTTTTCCATTTTATGGACATAGTTTATGCAACTGAACGTTGAACGTCCTCTGGTCTGAATGCATGCACTTACAGGTCCATCACGTTAGCCCCACCGCTGACATCAAACAGCTTTTAATATTCGTCGCACATTTTCGTGCAAAGAAATGTTTACCGATGTGCTAAGCGCCTCGCCCCTGCGAGCTCATTTACTGGATTCCATCGAGAGTTCGCCAGGGGCGAACCAAATTAGCGAGTGAAAACCACGCTTAATCAAACCCAAATTATGAACCTTTATGCAAAACATTAAAAGGTGGAAGGCCCAATTTTCAGCAACAATTTTGCAGTAATGAATAGCTGCGATGAATGACGCTTAAATCATACAGTAGCCTATATACCACGCATGCGAGATAAAGAGAACAGTTATGCGGAAAAGACGAATGAAAAGTTTTTCTTGACAGATCTGCAGTATACGGTTTGCGGTTACGTTTTCTGCTTTTCAACAACTTAGTGCAGCGCGTGTTTGTTAAAAGTCCAAATGTTCTTGGGCTGATATTTACCGTGTTTCGACGTCGATACTTCCCAAGATAAGATAAATAAGATAAATAAATACCACCCTATTTACGTTCAGATAAACCTAAAAACGCCTGCTTACTTTCATGCACGTGGTATGAAAGTAATTTCAGTTCCAATTGCCCAGCATGCTCGTAAATAAACAAGCTCGCATAGGGTGGCTTTGAGAAAGTCAAGACGCCATATTGGAGCTTAACTTCATTCATGAATGCTGAATTAATTTGTGACAGATGGTATCCATACATTCGTTATATCCAATTTTGGAATTACATATGTAAGTCATGACTATTTAATGATGTTTATCCAAGTCATGCATGTATACGTACCTTGACTTCACTTAAGTTGAAGTCACGTGAAGACATACTGTATATCTACCTGCATGACTTGGGCCCAACTTATAGATAAAGGTAAATGAAAGCCTCCATGTATATTTTGCTGTTTCGTCACACATTATTCACTTAGATTTATGCTATAAAAATTCGTGAAAATCAGAGAATAAACTCACCCTTCAAACAATGTCAACAAGAACTTCCACGATTTGATAACGATATCAACCAACGGGAATTTGTAAGTTTTCAGCTCGTGAAATCACGTTAAACGCCTCCCCAAATGACTCAGTTTGCCTAAGGGCATTGTAAGGGGCGTTAGAGCAAAGGCGCTGCGATCTTCTATTTGGTAATACATGTACATGTAATTGGCAAGCACGCCAATTATCCAAAGCAGCGAAGCAGTAGGTACCTTTCAAGGTGTTTTCGTGCCAGGAATTAAAACTTTCATTCATTTTCGGCCAACCACCAACCACCGTGCGAACAGAGTGCACCTTGACCCCACTGCCCTAGCCCGAAATAAATGAAAATGAAATTGCCCGAGGAACATCCTACCTTTCGTCCTTGGTGTTTAATCCCTGAGCGAGCGTTTTATGAAGAAATTACGTTCATAACCTTGATCATTTTGGCCGCAGTTTTGAAAATTACGCAATGCTTCGCTAGCAGCGCTTCACCGTAGTCCGAAATCCTACACGGATAAGAAATTCGAAAGTGAAACGTCCAGACATGTTCGATCCTGGAGCCGGGTCACCGACGGACGTTTAGCAAAACCGATTGGCGAAAATGCGACCGAATTCACCGAAAGACCGTGAAACGGGATTAAATTGAGTCCATTTATCAGCGTTCCGCGTTCATCATTTCCGAGTAATTAACTTTAAACTTCGCGACAGTCACTCGCGATCGACCGCCCCAACAACCCACGCACACACACTCCCATCTGAATTCTAGTTACGATTGTAGAACACGCAGCAAGGCTTTTGGCTGAAGCGCCATCTGTTCAAACAGCGCGGTACAGGGTGTCTAGAAATCTTGGGTTCATTGGCAGGTTGCGCCTCCCTGGGGTGGGCTCGAGGCATTTCTAAATTAAAAAAGAATGACAATGAATGTAAAATACCTTTTTAAGCTATTCCCCGTATTTTATCTCCAAAGGGACGTTAGAATATTACAATATCACGGTTGAAGTATATGAGCACAATGAAAATGGCTGCTTGCAGATTTATTAAAAAGTTGGACAGTTGTGTAAACATACCTGTAATATATTAGTATATTACATGATCATTTATGTAACAGCTGCAAAACAACAACTTTTTTTGCGACAAAAAAGTAAATTTTCTGCTTGTTAAAGTCCTTAACTTATTTTGAAAATGTTTTGCAGTTGTTTCATAAACGATCCAATATACTTTACATACTACAGGAACGTTCACAACAGTACATCTTTTCAATTAATCTACAAACAGAAATTCTCATGGTGTCCACATACTTGAGGTGCCTACTGTATGTCATCACTTTTTCGCGATTTTTTAACCAGGGTCCCCATGCCAGATCCCCCTAATGATGAAAAATAATAAAAAAAAAAAAAAATAACCCAAAGAAGAACCCAGAACAACAAGCGTCCTGCATGAAATAATTGATGAAGCACAACATTTGTTCGGAAAAGAATCATTAAGGTTACATCCTTAATGTTTATTAACACTGAGATGAGAAAAAATCATTGAAAAATGAACAACAATTAAAAACAAACGATGCATTGAAACTGATACCACAAAAGTCAATGCGAAAGCGGAACTATTTAATTGATCGTTAGCTCGACTTGTCCGTTTTAAAAATGCCAGTCACATGAAAATAAAATGTAGAACGAAGACTAAAAAAGAAAGTGGGTGACATAATCATTGTCATAAATAATTACTATTGGCATCATACTGACTGTTATTGGCAGTAATTACTGAATTCGATGGTCCTATACCTGTTATTATTTTTGCAATAGCGTTTACAGCATATGAAATGCATGACGAAATTTCCGAAATAATATGCATAAAAACGTCTCGATCATTTCTCAGGAAATCGCCATTGTTGCTCACACGTGGGCGTGCATATAAATATTGAATGGACGTGTAACAAAAAACAAGAATAATACAGTTGTGAGCTGGACTGTCAGTGAAAAATAATCATTTTTGTACCATGTCACATTTTAAATTATCAGAAAGGAGGAAGGGCATTTTTACAAGCAGTGCCATGATGTGTATGTTATGTACGGGCCCACAGTACAACTCAACCTAATTACTAAAAATACTTGAAGGATACCAACGGTCCATACGGTGACACTTAGTTTATGTAGTATTTTTTATACTTCAAGGCCTTACTGTCCATCCTTACTATCAATAGCAATCTGATTCTCATCTCAAGACTATGACCAGGCCTGATGAAAGCATTTTCATAGATAAGTTGATGCCGAAATTAAAATGGATTAACAGTTAATTATTTAATTCTTTCCAACATTCAACCACGCTTTCCTATATTCTACACGTCATGAGGGCAGCCGGAAGTATGTGGTTGCAATGCTTTCAAAGTCAAAAAAAGAGACGCGCAGATAAATTCCAATGCGGTCTTTTTGCAAATAAGTGAAACTATCTACATTGTTTGAGTCAGTTATGACTTGGGTACATATTTACAGATACACAGCACATTTTCGCAAGAGTTAAAACCGTTAAATATGGCAATTTTAGACAGAGTTTACACAGGTGACCCACCATTCTCAGCTATTGATGAAGTACAACCTACGATATACAATCTCCCATCGTAAGGGCAATAATTCTATAAAATTTAATGAGACGTACAGTATTTGGCAATTCTTAAATGCGTGGAAGAGATTTTTTGGTTGACATAACTTAAAAAGTTGGAAAAAATTTGGAAATATGTAAAAGTTCACAGCTTTCATAAAAAGATGCTTACATTTCCAAAAAATGCATTAGCGCCATTAAAATTGGGAAGCCAGGTGAATCAAAACACCTATCATATCAGATGTGATCGGCAATTCAAAACCAATCTTTGAGAAAAAGATACAGATATCATTTATATGACCTTAGTATCTCGAGCTCCTATAATCGGCATGGTGTTAGCTGCAGCCAAAGGCCACTACAAACAAGAGTTCATTGGAACTGTCTCATATGCCCTACAGTATGTATAATCAGCAGAGCAATTGAAAGCAGTGCTGAATTTACGGTCACATCTGCTCTCGCACTCAAGTTTGACCACTCGTTCACCACTGGCTCCCTATCCGAAACATACAAAATCTTAATATTTCTCATTCCTAAAGTCCAAAACTGAAGGCATGATGACACAACAGAGGATGCAGGCAAACTTACAGAGCTTTTTAAAGTATGAGCTGGCTGCTGGTGATCCAAAAATACCCTGCGCCTAATGGCGTTCACAATGTTACCATTTAACCGACATTTGATGTACGTGTACAATGATTGTTTGCATAAGTTCCGCTGAGCAACTTCGAAACCGACCATACTATCAAGTACAAAGTGGTGATGAGAGGGAGTCGATTCACCGGTCCCTAATTATTCTTTTGCGATACATTTCAAAGAGCAGAAAAGTGGGCGTTGCAAAACAGTAAGTTGAGGTTTAATGATATCACGAGCATACCACAGTGGTTCCACCTACTCGCTCACAACCTCACGTTCTCAACACACTTACACAGTAAAACAAAGTGTGCCTCACAACTCTTGTTACGGTGTAGGTGCACTCACTTCACAACCGAGAGAGGCGCTGACTTCTAAACGAGGTAACAAACACGCATAGTCAAAAAGTATAAAAGAAAAGTGAATTTGAAAGAGAAAATAATAACGATAATCAGTTATGTATATATATTACAATGGGGATTGTTTTGCGAGAAAGCCAACCGAGGAGCATCACCTGGCATAGCGGAGAAAAGCTTTAGTTGGAAAGGCGAGAAAGTACGTTGGGGGCAGGGAGTTTTAAAAAGCTGGTCACTGGCCCTCGAGTGCACTAGGGTAAGTTAAACAAGCGGTGAAAAACAAGCGACGTTATCGAATACTTGCCGAGTGCTATTTGAGAGCAGTCACGGAACAATCTGAAGCAAAAACAAGTATGCATAAAGAATACTGCATGTGTTGTACAAGCATGGTACGAGAGTCAAAGCCTTGGGGAGGCCCCCGACTTGCCCCCACATTTTGATAGGTTGCAAATGGCGATAGAGGGCTGATCCAAAGACATTTTTTCACATTATTATTGGGTAAACTTCATCTTTGGTGATCAATATTATTTAAAAAAAAAAAATTGCCTGCAGCGCTCATACTATGCAAACCTGTCATTTCTGTCTAGTTTTCAAAAATTTCTCGACTACGGCGTTATTGGTAATTTCATTTTTAAAACAAAAAACAAGTTTTTTTAATAACATTTTGCCACATATTTTCTTTTATAATATTCCAAAGCATCGGAGAAAGTATACTTAGTCTGTGCTTCTACACGGTCAGTAAAATCAGAATGGAACATGAATCCATCAGTACTGCACCCCATAAACTATTTGGCAGGATTATTGGCCTTGCAGGGTCGTATTATGTAACGTCCGCAAAAAAAGGCAATATTGATAAACTAGAGTTCTACAAAAAAAAAACTAAATTACCCTTAGTATTTCCTTTGCTATCTATTGGGTTGGGTGCGATGCTCATGTGTAGGTGGAGTTCTTTTGCATGTCTGTGCCCACCTCGATTCTGAATTCTGAGTAAGAAAATCTCAGTCAGAAAATCGTATTTCCTTTAGCTTGATAAAAATAGCTTTTTAATATGTTGTACTGTAAGCAAGTATCTACACTCATCTACTAAAAATTTAAAGTTGGTCCCTAAACTAAAAAATACATTTACATTTGTGTGATTAAAAACAGTCATTGAAGATTTCTGATCCTGAGGCGTTTGGTCGTAGGAAATATTCTACACACACCTCTCTATTCCAAAATAGGGGACTGGAATAAGGCGCTAAAAATTACTCCGTAGCTGTTCTCTTCACTCCAGTAAAAAGAAAACAAATGGACTGTGCGTTTGGTTAACTCGCAGCTTCAATGGAATGAAATAAAATGCGAGAATTATGATAGCAGTTGTAAGTACAAAGATATAAAATAAAATGCTTGGAATGACCAATGAAATGCTCGGCTAAAATGAAGAGGCACTCGAAGGCTGCGACCATATCATTCTAATTTTTACCTACAGGGTTTGTCTAGCGCTAACGCAGAGAAAACTTCGTTGGGATTTGAAATCGTCGATTAGTTTGAAAACTTGATATATTACTTCTTTCGTTGCATCACTTTGATAATATATCTATGTACAGAGATTCATTTCCTCCTAGGACAAAGCGGAGCGTAAAGCCCACCCGCACTCTCTTGCCATGTTGGTGACTTTCGCGCCAAATAGTATTTGCGAGAAAGTGATCTTTGCGAGAGAGTAGGCGAGGAGGGAAGCTCTCAAAGACAAAAGGAGACAGAGGAAGAGATTACAGGGCCACTACTGCGCCCCTACGGTCGCCTCGTCAGCCAAACTGGAACCAGAAGTGGAAGGGATCCCTGTGCTGCCGCCTTTTATTTCAGGCCCCACCCCTGTTCTCCCAGCCGTAGGATTTGATGTGGAGTGTGGCGTGGAAGGTGGGGTATCCATCGATCCACTGGTGCTGTTCATCGCCAGCATTCGCATCTTACGAATCACAGCGGCTGCATTGTACGCTTGCTGCAATATTACAAAACTATTTAAAGTGCAGCAAAAATCATAAAAGAAAAGGTCACCTAAATCAGCGATTACTGTAATTATTCTCAGATTAGAAATTGGATCATAACTGTCTGGACAATGCCAAACTAACTTGTTTACGATTATCATAGCAATACATGATAGCATACTCAATTTTTTCCGAAGAATACTCAGAAAGCAGCCTCAAAACCCTTAAACACCTCTCTTTTTCATTATAGTTCAAGATAAGCAAAAATGTGCAATAACATACCCTCCATCTCGTCTTTGCAAAATTCTTTTTCAGTTGTTCACTGACAGAGCTGTGGATATTGCGATCGCTTGCAGTGTTTCCGCTGATCCTAAAAAAAATGAGAAATGTTGTTACCAATTAAATTAGGAAATATCAAGTCACAAGTTAAGTGTAAGAATGAGATTCATTTGTTGCTTACCATGGATGAGCCAGCGCATCCTTGCAAGAAAATCGCTTGTCAGCATCAACACACATAAGGTTGCGAATAAAATCTTTGGCTGGAAAAAAGTCTCGTTCATAAGTTATCCACAGATACATAAAAAAAGCGAGCATGCTTATGATCGATTATTTCACCCACCAGAATCAGATATGTCGTCCCAATAAGGGGAGTCAAATTCAAATTCCCCCTTCAGGATCTGAGCAAAGAGATTGGCATCATTTTCGTCGTAAAATGGCGGATAACCACAAAGCCTAACCAAAAACAGTAAGTATATTGCAAATAGGGCATCATAGACTCAAATTCTCTCATTAAAACAAATAAAAAGCACTCACAAAATGTACGATATCACACCAATCGACCAAACGTCGACAGCTTTTCCATACGGCTTCTGAGCAAGAACCTCGGGAGCTAAGGAGAAGAAAGTCATTTTTGAACAACTATCCATAACTCTAGAAAAATCGATGATTTACATACAAATCATTAATTGATGCAAGGGTAAACTTGCCTACATAGCCCGGAGTCCCACAGGCAGTTGCCATTATCCCAGAATCTTCCATTTTCGAAAGACCAAAATCACTAATCATAATCTTGGAATCTTCATCAGCGCTATAGTACAAAAGATTCTCCGGCTAATAGAAAACAAGAATGATAAGTTGACATTGGCAGTCATAGGAGCAATGTCCGCCCAATGACTGGAAGCATGACGTGCCTTTAGGTCCCGATGGACGACTCCTTGAGAATGCATATAATCAACGGCTTCCAGTACTTGCCGTATGAGGTGACTAGCATCTTTTTCAGTATAACTTCCCTTCTCAACAATTCGATCAAATAATTCCCCACCCGTTACCCTACAAAAAGTCGTCAAATGTAATGTGATTTATATTTCAGATCACGCGTGGAGATGAACAAAAAATACATATACATGCACATGTATCTTCAAATGATAATCAACAAGATAAAATTGAATATTACAACACATTTTCCCACTCACAATTCCATGACTAAAAATACTCTGGTTTTCTCTTCATATGTTTCCATTAATTGTACAATGTTCGGATGCTTTAATCTAAAACACAAACAAAATGCGAGTTTTCATCAAATGTCATCAAGCTCTGGATTAGCACGAAATGGAAATTAATGTTACCTCCGCAACACCTTGATTTCGTTTTCCAGGGAGTCTTCCTTTCCCTTGAGAGCCTTTTTGTCGATGCATTTGATGGCGTGCAATTTTCCACGATGTTCCCTGCTTTCTGCTAAAACAACCTGACTAAAAGCGCCCCTAAAATAAGAAACAAAGATATTAGTATTTATTATATTACAGCGGAAATGGCTGCATTGTCAGTTTAATTAATATTACTTTCAAATTCGACCATCTCTCTCTCGAGATTTGGGGTGGAAACTATTGATTACACTTAATATCAATGACATGCCACATGTTGCCAATATTCAATTCCATTAACAAACACATCAACCGGTTTGGGATAGCATAGGCTACTGTATGTCCACATTAAACACATGCTTCACAGGTGGATTAGCCACTTGTGTGTTCAATGTGAAACTGTGCCTGCTCGGAGTACAGTATTTCTGAGCAGTCTACATTAATGTGTTGACGATAGACCTATACAGCGTCATCCAATGGCACATACTGTATGCTGTATGTCAAAGATCAAGAAACCTTATTTTGTTCTTGTTGACAACCATCAATAAATCTTCACGTTAGTGAGTTCCAAGGAGTAGAACTCCATATTGTGGCCACTCCGCAAATGGCCACAGTACGCAATTGAAAATAAATTAATCAGTAACTGATCTTTCTTATTCTTTCCGCCAACTTTGCTCCGACTAATGAAAATGTCGTTAATGTGCCTACTTAATATTTAACTGCATATGGTGCAATTGGCTGTCATTCACATCCCACTTCCTAAAAGTCATTTACACGCGTATAATAGACATATCAGAATAGGAGATATCAATTTTAAGGATTGAAATAAGGCCACAGGTATCAAGATACATGTCGAAGATGAGAAGCCTCTAAATTAAAGTATCACGTTTTGCTTTCATGGAATCTAAAACTTGCATTTTGGACGAACTGGTTGACCGTACAATAAAACTGCTGGTACTATATATACATCCATTAATTCATTTTTTATAAGGGAACTTAATTTGTCCTTGTGTGCTCAAGGCGAAAAGAGTTCAAGACATAATTAACTATCAGTGATACACGTAGCTGCAGAAATGCTGCCATCCAGCAGAAGTGAATGTAGTAAACCGAGCATCTATTTTCTGTCCTGCTTTTTTGGATAAATTACCGGCACCGGCGAGACAATAACTATCATCATGATTAACAGTGCAGCATCCAGACAGGAAGGCAAAGACGGTATATGGCTTTGACAAATGGCACCTTCCACAGAGCAACATAATTACTACCATAGCTGCTAGACCATATGACATTGAACGATATTAAAAAGGAGTGGCAGACTTTCACACTTCCTCCACCATTTTTGCTAAACGACAGCTAGAGATTCCTTGAATTTCTCAAGAAAAAAAGAAAAAAAGGATGGTTATTGCTTTTTACGTCATCCCCCTCCCTCACAAGTCGATGGTAGATGAGCAAAATATTACAGAAAAAGATAGGGAAAAGAAGTTAACATAAAAGGCACAAAAACTTTCGACTGCTGTTCAATTTCTTGAAATCTCCGGCAAGGTCATCAAAACATGAGTACAAACGGAGGAATCAGCAGAAAATTACACGAAAGCAGTCTGCATCACTGCACACCAAATGGCATGGAGCACAGCTAGGCCAGAAAAGTGACATTTCAATGGACGTTGGAGCCATTCAGGTCTAGCTGCCAATATGCAGAGGGTAGATTTACGACATTTGGCACTTCCACCGCAGGCAGATAATAACTGGAAAATCGCGTAATATCAAATGCGACCAGGTAATGCGAAACTAATCTGAGTCAATAAAGATCTTTGACGTCTCTGGACGACAACACCCAAAACGAGCTTGTTTACGCTAAACTGCTTCAGCGAGACATCTTTTTTAATACGGAAATCGACAATTGCATTATCCGGTGTTTCGTTCCAATGCCTTCATTGGCATGTGAGTTGATGCAAACATTAACACGGCGAGGCAGAAACTATTGGAATGGCGCAAATGAAACACAACCCGTTAGCGTAATTTCGCAACGCCGTGGCCATCACGGCCTTTTGGACATAATCCAAATTAAATCCGCTGCCAGATCCAGAACAACATGTGCCCTGGCTGTTATCAACTTGGCAGCAGTCAACAAGAAATGCCGGCAATGGTAGCGAGGCAACCGTTAGGCTTACGATCCAATAAATCTATTGTGCAGCGGATGCATCTCCAGCAAGTACATGTATTATTTGGGGAATTTGTCACGGCGAACATGTAGACTTCGTGACTAGTCTGGAGGGTGTTGTCGCTGCAGAGTTCAAAGAAAAGCCAGGCTGCACTCACAACTCAGGTGGCGCCACTGTCGACAAAGTTCGACTGGACTTGCCATTAATCTCGGCAGAAACAGTCATCCAGAAATTTTTTCTGGGAACAGTTGGCATGCATAGGCTGTCGCAATTTGTCCTTTTTATGTTTTTGCTTTTTTTCTTGTTTGCGGTTCCTCGTGATTAACCTAACAGAAAAAAAACTGACCCAAAAAACCCCAACCGCCAAGCAATCACTGCCAGCATACAAGCCGTTAGGAGAAGCTCACTGTCTGATAATGTCGGAGCAGGACATCATCAGCCGAATTTTGACATTGACAAATACTGTCATACTACTCGTGTATAAAGTGTAAAAACGTACTCGTACTGGATTTTTCAACACTGGAGAGATTTCAATGACTATTAGAATATGAGGCAATTCCTATTTATTCATCACAAAATCGTGATTTTCAGACAGCACCATTCCCCGTGTTAGCAACACATCCTAATTATCAACCCCAGCTTCCAAGTGATGACATACATTGCCACTGGTCAAAAACTTCGACTTTAGGGGAAAGTTGTATCAAGAACAAAAATGACAGATTTTAGTCACACAAAAGCATAGGGAAGAAATAGGTCAAATCGGTACATCAAAGAGTGAGCCAAATCTGACTGTACTGAAATGCACAGCGAATCCATGAAAGGGAAAAGAATTCCACGACATTTCCATGCTATGAATTTCATTGCATCACATTTCCACGACTTGTATGACACCCTGATGAAGCCGGTGACATGGCAGCGGCCACTAGAATGTCCCATGAAAACATTGTGATAAAGAAGACCAGTAGGCGACAAGACCTGCCTCAGCAGAATGCAAACTGTCTGTCATGAGGATGTCAGCTGACTCCCAACTTGGCGACTTCCTGGTGCGCCTCGCACTGGCGCCATCTGGTCCCCATGGCAGAAGACGCACCTTGCTAATTCCGAGCGGCGTGTTTGTCAGTATTAAAAGGATGAGTCCCATTGTTACCCTAGGCAGATGCTGCGCGGTTGCCATAGCAATGGTTGCCCTGGGAACTGCATCATTTCGCTCTTCTTCATCTTCTCGTAGGCAGCGACGGCGGCGGCATTTCCTCAAAAAAATCATGCATTTCCCTATCGTCCTGTTCATCCCTGAAATGGAGTTCTGGCCGAGCATTTCGTAACTTAATCACCCAAACTAAATTATGGCAAATTGCTCGGCCCCTCCTTTTGTGCGGTCACATAATAAATCTATCTGGGTACGTTATAACAGTGTATTGATCGACAAATAGGCCTATACGTGATTATCGTTTCAAAATAAATCGAAAGCGTTTAGGAATGACATTAAAATGCCGCAGAGGATGACCAACGGTCGCTTAAATCCTGCTGAGTGTGACAATGAATACAGAAATGACATGAAAAATTCGTCTCACATCGGTATTTTCATTTGAATAGCACTGGGAACAAAGCGTTTGGGCTACATGAACATCATGGTGAAGCCATTTCTGGGAGTCGACAATTTAAGTACAGTTAATGTGTACATGTGATACGAATCAGAAAATATTTTTTCTTCCTTCAAAACTTCCTAGTCGTATAAAAAAGCATGGCAACTAGAAATTTTTGAAAACGATGAAAAAATATTTCCATGAATCGTTTTGAATCCTAACATTTTGCCATTTGTTTTAGGAAAAGTAGACAGACTAGTAAACAGAAAACCGCAGTAATCTGAAGAATAGGTGTAATGAAGCTAACAGTGTTAAGTAGATTTTAAGAAAACGTGTTGCCAAATGTAAAACATCCAATTTCAAGCAGTCATGCTTGACACCCCTTGAGAAACAAAATTAGTTTACACGTCTACTTCTTCAAATCGTGTTCCACAACATACACGGTTGAACCATGGGAACCATATTACAATGGGGGTTATATGACACGTATACCAACTCAAAAGCAAATACAATTAAATGTTGTAGAACTGATTCTCAAACACCAAAATGCTGTTTTTTGTTCTAAGACGACGCCACAATGCATGGAGTGAACAGTTTGTTATGAGACTCCATAATTGGGAATGGTGGAATTGATTTAAAGACCTATCAATTTTGTGCTGATTTATGGGAATAAAAAGACACCAAAAGACATGTTAATGCTGAAAAAGTGAAAAGTCCAGGTTACTAGGTCCAGGTCGAATATAAAATTCTCTTAGATTTCCAGGTTGGTAGTCATCAGGATTAAACATAGGGGTGAAAGGCATTAGAAATATATGTACAGTGTACTTCCTTGCAGAACCTCCAGTTCAGGTTTGCAGGATTCAAGTCGACGTTCTCGCCTTTATTTTCATTTGTGAGTAAGGAATTGATAATGATCTAATGCAAAAACTATAGGGAATCATAACGTAATAAAAAAAGAGGTGTGTTCAAATGCATGCATGCTGGAGGGAATGATGGAGCCAGACGGAGCTCAATATCAATGCATATTTGTTGCGTGTCAATTCTCGGAAGTTAATTTATGCATTTCAATTTCGTGTTACTATTTTTACTGTTTACAAATTGGAGTAATTGTGCATTAGAATTGCAATTGGACGATTCCGTTGCTAGCTGCCATTTGAGGGCTCATCGAAGCAAAAATAGGGAGAATGGTGGAAGAAGCCATTACTACATCCAATAATTGCACAATATTTCACTGCTTCGAATGCCAGCTTAAAAGTAATCTGAAAGGAGCACTAAGTTCCTTTGTTCATAATGTTACAAAACACCCACTTCTGTTTCATAACAAAGCAGTACGAACCTGGAGCAGGATGTGTGGTATGTGCTTTGGAAAGCCAGATACAGCACACCAAATCCAAAAGGTTTTTAATAATTTTTAATGACTTTTTTTGTAATTTGTAAATACTACACCATTTTTGGTGTTTATAATAAGCACCCATTAAATAAGGTGCGTACAAAAACATTTACTTGAAAAGGTGCTAATTGACATCATCACCAGTTTGATGGAAGGTGTGTAATTACAATATGTGCCAAAAAAAGGGACGTCACGTGCTCATTTTCGACCAAAACCGTTTACAGTTTGTACTTGGTTCGTGCAAGGGGAATCAAATCAAACCACCTGCAAGGTCTCAAATCATGGTAACTCAGGTCAAGTCAAGCTGGGCTCAAACGTGATAACTGCATACAAATGTAAAGATTCCGTATAAAACAGACGATTTTAGGCGCACAAATGCCATCATTCTGAAAAATAGCACACGCACAAAATGAGCACAATAAAACCATTGCATGTATAGGCGTTTTTTCAAATTTGCCTTCCAAGAACAAAAGGTATAATATTAGTCATTACTTCATAGTGTTGGGCAACTTTTTATACCAATCTGGCGGTCGTCGTTGTCCTCAATCTGGCACAGTCTAAGATACAAATGGCCTAAGTCCGGCGTCTTCGATCGAAAATGACTTTTTGCTGCCAGCTATTGCAAAATCTTCAAATCTATAAAGTGCCATTGGAATGAGTTCATTATCCAAGGCATACACGAAAATAATTACTTCCCATTACCATCAGTTGTTACTCAATGCTTTGACATGCTCTCCTGCAGCACAATTTTTATTTTGTGAGATAGGCCATTTGCTCGCATTTTATGCCGGGTCTTCCGTTTTATGTGGAATCTGGGGACAGACTAAAATTTTTCTGAAACATCTCATGAGCTGGGACGGCTCTTGAAATTGAGTGACGCTTATTAGCTGGTGTCATTCGTGTGCTAACCACTCCGTCAGGGAGAGCAAGCCGAACAAAAGCCCCGGTTCTTCACGGGGACTCTTGACTGATTACTTTAATAACGACAAACAATAAACTCCGCGTGTGGGAAAGCCCGCGTTTACTCTTCGCGGAAATGAAAATCAAGTGGCCGAGCCTGGAGTGGTTGGTAGTGGATGCACAATGCGCCACCCAATACAGGGCAAACAGGAAGAATAAACAGAAAGTACTAAAGGGCAGGTTGGCTGCCGTCAGTGCACGCACCCACAACAGCTGCTACAGTCATGTCATGTAGAAAGCGAGTGTGCACAGTATCCACACACAATGTCCACATGTGCTCGATAGTACTGCCTGTACACTCAGGGCCTCCTGATCCACTCGAGGCATCAGTCACCAGCAGCTAAAAACGCCCATCTGACATGTAGGCCTAATGTACATGTGAATACATGTACATGTTAGATGCAAGGAGGACAGCATTTCAAAAAAAGCAGCTGCATGTGTATAAGAAATGCAGTTTGCACTAATGTTTTGGATCTGTGAGTGTGTGTGTGTGGGAAGGGGGGGGGGGAGTTGAATCGTAAGAATATACGAAAATGATGACAATAACAGGACTGTTGACCATATAGATGTCTCCAAGATCTGGAACAATCCCCTATCGATGACTTCCCAAGCACATGTTGTTTGAAAACATTTTAAAGAACATCCAATTGCGAACAAGTTTTTGCCTTCGGCTGGCGTATTTCCTTACTTTTAATGGGTCAGGAATTCCATTTCATGGTGACCACCAGTCATATTTCATTTTTCCAGGTTCAAAAAATATATTTTAAAACAAAATGGTGATCCGTTCATAGTATTTAAGGGAATAAACTAGTGTGAACCCGAACAAAATAACATGAGGTAAATATTTTCACGTCGAGACATCATTATTAGGAATGGTGGAATTGATTTTAGGACAATAATGTATGATTTTTCCGAATTATAATTTATATACACCAAATATAAAGGTGATGCTGTACTGCCACTTTCCAAGTCATTAGCTCCATTCAACGAAAAACTTGCAGATTAAATCTCCTAAATTGCAATAGTGCAAGTCCGTGCAAGTGACGGATATTTAGGTTTTTTTAACCCTGATATGCACGAATTCAAACCAATCGCATCAGAGTATGATCCTATTGGATTTATACTTGATCGTCCTCTAGAATCTTTAAGTCAATAGCAGAGTAGCAAGTAGCGTGCAAAATACAGGAGTGCTGTTGCTATACGATTACTGGCACTGTCAATGAGACTGAAGGAGTCTCATGACAGCAAACACTGGAAGTGAACAAACGAGGCATGCAACAGTGAATTGAAGTGGTTACAGTAACGGAACGCGATACAACAATGCACATACTGTATGCACTGATGACACACTCAATTTCGAAGGAAAAAAACAACAAACGAATATAACACCATGCTTGTGGTGCTTCATAGAATACTTTACATAGGCTGAGTGCCAAACGAACTAGCAATGCTTACTGCTCTGTCCACTATTCCTTTCGTATTGAACATTTATGCTCGTCAGATGCTTTCCAGGGGAAATTATCCAACTTTGATGCACGTACTAAATAGTTTTGCGGCACTGCCAAAGACACACTCTTCGGGCAACACTTCCCCATTTCCCTGGAGGCATCTCCTGCAGAAGCCTCCATTTATTCAACGTTAGTGTCGGAGCCAATGCCGAAACATTTATGCAACTGCATGCCAATAAACAGCAGATCTGTACATGTACACACGGTCCCTGCGGATACCTAAATTATGACGTGAAAGACATGAAAAAGGGCGGGAGGTCCATTAATGGCTTCGAGCATGACGACGCCCCGATCTTGGAAGCGAGGCCAACTGTTCAGATCACCTTTCCAGACTATGTATTTATGTAACATCACCAGGTTGCAACCCTGCAGCAAATCGAGCTTCATTTCACTTTTAGATAATGAGTGTAATTGGTGCAGCAAAGGTATTATCTGCAAGGCTTTTGCTTTGGGCTGATGCAATGAGTTAAATTATATTTGAACCATTACTCTTCATTTCGCCTATAGATACCTGAATCAGCCTTCTCAGTGCAGAGCAGGTATGCATACTTATTAACCAGTGCAAAAACGAAAGGGTTTCACAAAAATCGGATGATCATCGACTAAAGAGGGAGTATGTCACGAGAGTTTAACAGTTCAACAAGCACAGCGAAACCTTTCTATAACGACCACACCTCATAAATGTCTTTCGAAACGGATTGGGTGGGATTATGGGGTCAAAAAGTCGACAATTTCAGCAGCTCCTCAGGATTCTGCCAGTGCATTCGTGGAAAAAGGACGAAAAGGAAAAGGATATGCTCCGCACCCAACGCAGAGCACTTCCTCAATAAACTGAAGTAGAAAACATGCAAGTGTCTGCTTCGGTCGCACACCCGTCGAATTTTAATTAGTGAGACCAGCTCCAACAAAATATTAAAAAACATGCCATGCCAGGGGCAACCAAGCCTGTTTGGATGTGGGGCGGCCAAAGGTGATGCGTTCAACACCCACGAGAAAACTGCTGTGGTTGGCGTTGAGGTGTCCAAAAGCGTTTGGCTCGCCTAGGCCTTCCTAATGAGTCTTCTGTCAGCACGAGGCTGGGAAGAGTGATGAAAATGACAACTGTAGGCCTACCCCAGAGGTTGCAGGCAACGCGACACCCCGGTGGCACCCATTTCTCAAAGGAATTTACTCTTTGGCAGCCCTACCGCTGGAGCTAGGGCCAAAATTCCCAATAAAATGCCATCAGCTGGGCACCAAATTTCTTGCAACGGATGGGTTTATGGGCTGCCAGGAACGAAATACCGCTGTTATCGAGTCCTTAACATGGCCGTAATAACACGACCAAATGGTTCGTTTGCAGAAGGCAGACATAAAACGACCAAGACACTCTTGCAGCCTTTACCCTGGCAATAAAACTATGATTACGTGTAAAAGCAGGACTGTTTATTGCAGCGCTATCACTTACGATCCTCCTGTCACTGCTAGATTCACTCAGTGAAACCAGAATTTCGGATGTCATTCCAATCTCAGTTTTGTCTGAATTAGATTATGAAATATTTACAGCATTATATTTGAACAGTTTTTGCCCCAGCACTAGGCAATAGCTCCCTATTATCAAAATAGGCTACAGCAGGCCTATTGCAACCAGCAGGTGTTATTGTGGGGTGGATTCAAGTCCAGAGTGACAGACAGGGTTATCGACAAAAATCGACAAGGTTCACGTCATTTTAACGCGATACAATCTGAACATTAGCCGATGCACTTGAAAATACACAACGATGACCTTTCGAGGGGATTATTTGGGAATGATTACGTAGTATTCGCGAATGCACAGAGGCGTCTTGGCATTCCAAACCTTGCAAGTCCCAACACCAAATGCTTAAATAAAGCTGGTAAACATTAGAAACAAACCATTTATAGCCTAGTAAGTCTATCTAAACAAGTGCTGTACGAGCGTCGACTGACTGTTCCAGACTGTCCAAATGTGGTAGCCTACACTTTTCTAAAAAAAACTCGGGGTCATGGGTCAACAACAACTGCGATCTCATCAGAGCAAGATTTTGTAGAAACATCTTACACCTTCAAATTTGATGACGCACAGGACTATAATATAATTAAACTGGATATCATGTAGCTACATTTGACAGTCAAGGTCCATAGTCAATGGCATGCAATTTGCAGTTGCAATAAAAATCGAGTACAAGAATATTCGAGGCGATTACTCTTTCATCCAAAATCCTAACCACATATATGCATGGAGTTTATGGTCTTATTAAATAATTTCAAATAACAAACAGTACACAGATTTGGATGCCCACACCAAAATATACGATCTGGCCTACATATAAACGTACATGTACATGTAGATGTAAGCTGAAACAGAGACAGATCCAGGATTTTCTAGAAGGGCTGGCCCTTTAAAGTTACGTATGAATATGGTATAAATTGTCTCAATTATTTTTTGGGGGAACTTCTGCACCTTATCCCTCCTCCAACCATATGAGCAAAAAAAACATTTTTTTCAACGCGCCCGTAGAAAAAACCACGAAAAACGTTGGGATTTTCAGCGAAAAGCGGCAGCAACAGGAAAATCGTGTGTTTTGTTGTTCACTGGTGCCATGGAGAATCAAAATTGACATTTCAGGGTTCATTTTTTTACCTCCCAGAAGTCACGTACAAGTAATCGAACGAGCAATCGTGGGAAAAAAACGGCAATTAAAGGGGCGACAACACGAAGAAGGGTTGCTTTGGGGGGGGCAGAGGATTTCATCCGAAGGAGGGGATTGAATGATCTGGCGATGGTATTTGTGCATGCTTTTTCACGACGATATTCAAAAAAGTGTACTCACGTTCCGAGCAACTCCTTGAGTTCGTATCTGTCTTCGACGGTCGGAGGCTTGTCGCTGTCTCTTCCATCTTTTCTCTTCTGGGAATCCTTTTTGCCAAACAAGGGCATCTTGAAAGGCGAGCGAACGATATCTATTGCCGGAACGAACAACGGGGACAACAATCGCCAATTGCTGCTTCTGTCACCGTCCTGTCAAACACGGTTGCTACACCTGCAACGACGATCAAACATGAGCGAACGACGCCATTTTAACACTTTCCAGCCAAATGGAAAACTTCGATTTGCACCTTAGTCTAGCGGCGGGCGGGAATCCAAGTTGATCTTCCATTGCCCCGCTTCACCAATCACCAATCACAACGACTCGATGAAAATAAAATCCATCCTCTTCAAAGTGTGAATCGAAATACATGTGTTAAGACGAAATCGTCTTCTTCATTTTCGAAAACTAGAGCTGCTGAAAGCAATGAAAAGTACGTAGATGTTAAAGAGTGAAACTAAAATTACATCGTGGACATGCCTATAGTTTGATGTACATTTCATTCGTCAATAAATTCAGTAATCCGTGAGCTTTTCTCAGTAGGCATTTAAACTACCATTTTGGTTGTTTGAAATCACAACTTTGGCGCCCTGGTGCCAGCATCCCAGGTGGCAGCACATATCGACAGCATCGCATTGTCGTCACAGCATCCCAAATCTCTAGTGGCGGGAAATTCGAAATGGAATCCACATTTGAGCGTGGGATTTTGAAATTTGAGATTTCGGCAGTGTTTTTGGAATCTGCATTCCCAAGATATTTCTTTGATTATGTTTTCAATTGCATATATCGTTCAAATATTGCCATTATCTTGGAAGAGGGGGTCAGCCGGAAGACGGGTGGGTGAGATTTGGACAAAATGACAAGTCATCTTTGGAGTTTGGCAAAACATTTCGTTTACGGCGTTCTTGATCATGTCATTGCATCCAGTAATAAATTTTCGGACTTAAATCCATCATTTCTGATCTCATTAGAAGGGATGTGATGCATATTCAAAAATGGAGAGCTTGCATGATGTGGTGGACAAGATATATTTTTTTCATCCTTCTGTCTTCCGCCAATTTTGACACAAATCCTGCCTCCTATTGGCCGGGCAATGAATCACTTTCAGAAATTAAAAAAAAAAAATTTTAAAGTAAAAGCGCTAAAGCATGCGGACTTACAACGTCGCAGTAGGCGCTAGGACGAGTCCATTTTCATATAATGAACTTATTAAAAAATAAATGCCCAAGGAAACTCTGCGGTTCTCAAATGTTAGGTAAATGACCGTAAATCCATAACGAAAAAAAAGAAAAAGTGACAGCAGAACGGCCTGGGTACTTCGCCGGAAGTGGGTCGAAACCATATTCGAAAGTCTCGACACTTTCATTTCGAGGCATGGTCGGCGATTTAGGAGTTTAAAAAAGGCGAAAAACAAACTAACCGGAATTGCCATTGTGCACGAAAATCTCCACGGGCCAGATGATCGCCTGACCGTGATCAAATCAGCCGCCAAATGCTGCGCGTGCAACTCTCAGTCGAGCTTCACGTCGAATAACCGAATGACAGGAAGCGGAAGCCAGCGCCATCTAGGTCCGCGCTCAACGCAGGGAGGCACCGACCATCTGATTGGGGATCAGTGATCCACATCAGTGACGTCAAAGCCAAACGAAGTCTGCCAGCTGATGGTGGCGGACGTCGTCGTTTGTGGCTCCGATACTTTTATTTCATTTTAGAATTCTGAATGAGGAGAAAAATTTCGCACTGCGCGAATATTTTTCTTATTTTTTCATTTCCGTCGTCAGCGGTCTTCCTGCTTTGGGTAAGAATCATTTTCGTTATAAACCTGGCTTTTTCCTGCCTCTCTATATGGAGCAAGGAACAGTGGCTTCGTCGTAATATGGAGGCAGGCTGTTACTGTTTGCAATCGATCTACATGTATCGAAGATGAAAAATAAAATAACGATTTCGTCACCTACGTTGCTGACTTCAGTATATAGCTGCCAGAGATATATCATGAATGTAGCTAATGTTTAATCGTGTATGGTATCGTACCATATGCATATTCGAAAAGGTCATTTCCATCGCATCCCAGTTTCCTATTGGGGTAAGGTGTTATTGACTTTACGTGTTCGTTAAAAATTTCAGTGTTTGTAACCTTGAGGGTAAATCATGCATTCGTGGCCTATATGCAATGATAACAACTGAAACGTAAAGACCTTACGATAAAGATTGCGTATTCGTTTATAGTAGCTACGTACTACTATAGCCTATACGTGTGGTGATAGGCCTAATATAATGCAATACTTTTTGACGCCATTTCGAATTTCTTCGAAAGCATCAATTCCTTCACACGAGTTTCGTTTCATCAGTGTCTACTACATATATCTTTGAACTGGATGCCCATTGTACGGCATTGGACTAAGCTGATGCTGCAAGTCGTCATTACCGAACTTGCAATTGGTAAGCTGCCAAATTTGAGTGGAAAAAAGAGCAGCGGAATTCGTGTTTTTACTAATTATGTTATTCAAGACGCATTTGTGTTTCAGTGTAATGAAATCCATGGCCTTGAAATGGTTTCGTGAAACTAACTCGCGTCAGCAGGAACTTGTGTTATCCAACAAAAAAGCTTCAAGCAGCTCGATTGCCTACCAATACTGTATCCTATAAAATTAATTGACGTCTTACATTTAGGTTGTCGTCATGGTAGGGCGAGTGGCAACCCGTCAGAGTTCCCAAGATTTATGGGTTTGCAGTTTGATCAGCACATATACGAACATCTTGAATAACAGCCACAAACGTCCGATTCAAGTCTTTTCTCATGACCCAGTGGAGAATTGGACTAACATTAAAGAACATATCTTTCTTACATTGAGAGAAAACTTAATAACCACTTGTCAGTGATAGTCTAGATGTCAAATTAATTGCTGATGTCGACTATAGCACTCCTTAAATCTAAAGCTTTCCCTATCTTCCATTGATGAAACTATTCACATTCGGTTTTACGGAATTACGATATTGTTAATGTGACCCAACCATTTAGTTTCAAAACTGACATTGTGTTGTCACTCGTGCGGCTTTCAATATATAACATTTCAAGGCAGGGGGCATACTCATTTGCTTCAAGATGCTATGGAAACGCGTTATCAACAAATCAGTTGTGCGGATGTCACATTGCTGAAAGTTGTGACAACAGCCGTTAATTCTTTGGATTCGTTCAATATCGCATGCACTTGGATACTGACTCCTTCTATGGTTGCTGACGTCAGGGGCGATATAGATTTCCCTTTTGATACTGTATAAAGGCAGTCGTGGACCCTGCAATGGGATCTCCGAGAAATGCGAAGACAGCATTCTAGGTTGCAGGCCTCCGTATTTCGACCTTTACCCGATGGTGAATTATTATCTTCGTATAAACCATAATCAGAAATGATATGATGGGGTTCAAAAGCCATCACCATAGTTTCGAATATATAAGAACACTCATTACTCAGGCTTGTCCCTTTGGCATTCGAACCAGCGAACGATCATTATAGGCCGGGTGAGGCATTGGTTCGTTTTCATTTTTTTATCATTGATTTTTTTTAATCAACGTGCAAGTGTTATAATTTTTATCATTGATGTGATATTTGTAATGCAAAATTGAGCTAGTTACTAATGGACAAACGCAGAGCTGCATTTCATCAACAGTGGCGGATCTAGGATTCCATGAAGGGGGGTGCGGTAGGCAAGCGCCCCCTCCCCCAGTGACGTAACATGGAAGTTGGGTATGGGAGGGGTGATCGGGCGACGGGGGTTTGGGGGGTACGGGGGTCCTCCCCCGGAAAATTTTCCAAAATAAGATGCAAGATTGTGAGTTTTGAGGCACTCTAAATGCGATTTGTCAAGTAAAATT
>JAQFYZ010000045.1:0-91621 GCA_034695085.1 Cylindroiulus punctatus
ATCTCCATTCCTGCATGCAACATTTTTTGGGCTTTTTACTTCTTTTTGGTGATTTCCTCTTCATCAACAGACTTTTTTGAGCACAGTCTCCCTACTTCTACAGATACAGTGTAGGTCATACATAAGAGGTTTCCCTCTTTATTTGTTGCATTTGTCACATTATTTTCTATTTTTTACAGAAACTGTCACATTTTGTCACATTTTTCACACAGGGATCAAATTGTCACATCGGCCACATCCCTGCAAAAGCCATTCGAAGCCCTGAGGGGAGGGTAGCGTTGCCATGGCGATGACCATGGTTGTCGTAAAAGGGGGCGTGGCTTATTCGGGCTGGCTAGCAGAGCTCGGAAAAAGGAAAAACGAGACAAATTTGCAAAATCGTCAATGAGAGATTATTGCTGGGAAAGAGCTTCCCAATGGTAAAATTGAAAATGCGATAGCTTCGGACCTAATAGAAATAGCCCCTCGGTCCAAAACAAAACTTGTTCACGGTAATACACAGAATAATGACCCGCAAGCGGTATTCCGATACAATGTGCGGTTAATTAAAATCTGTATTTTAGTGAGATTGTGGTGCTGCCCCTGCGGGATGCTCAGCTGCCACGCACGCTTGATAACAGGCTTTTGCATTAGGGACTTGCATCCTAGGGGCAGCATCCTGTGGGGGTAGTACCAAATTTTAAGTTCATTTAAAATACAAACAATTAAAAGTACATGACTTTCGCTGCCAGGACATCATTCGTTACATTGTCCCGCACGAGTTTCTAGTTTGGAACAAAGGGCTATTTCAAATAGGGCCAAAAGCGCCCTTGGTATGCCCAAACTCAATATCTGTTTGCACTTTTAGATCAGGTACACATAATAGCCTGCCACTGAAAATTTATTCGAACACAAAAGGACAGTTTCAGTTTGAACTAAAGTTGCCCTATAAAGTTGACCTATACCCATTTGGCCCTTTCACGCAAGTGACGCAATTGCCACTGATAACTTATGCTCGCTGCACTGAAGGGCAACTTCAGTTTGGGCCGAAAGTGCCCTTAGCACGCCCATTTCGTAGCTCCCAAACCCAGTTGACTCTCACGTTTATCTACATTTGTATTTGCTAGGATTTGGGGCAACAACGCATTCGACACTGAAAATTTCAACCCACACTAAAGGGCTATTTTAATTAGGGCCTAAATGCTCTTGTAGTACCATATAACCTAATTGGCACTGATACTCGTCCGTTTGGTATTCTTTTGGGGCTCATACATGCACGAAACGCAATTACCACTGACAATTTCTATCGACATAAAGGTTTATTTCAATAAGGGCCAAAAGTGCCCTTTCAAAATCTCAAACCCAACTTGCCCTGGTATACTCATCCATTTTGTACACGTTTGGTCCTCGAACACAAACGCAATTGCCACTGACAATTTCAACCCACACTAAAGGACTGTTTCAATTAGGACCAAAAGTACCCTTTTATGTCGTGTCAAGCAATGTTCGTGTTTTTCATTTTTCTTCAATTTGTCTTGTTTTCGTCTGAACACCTGTTTCCATTCATTTTGTGTGGGTGGCAGCATGGACGGGAGGCACGAGCTCCGTTGCCATGGCGACGGCTGCAACTGGCGAGGGGGCGTGGCTTATTCTGGCTGGAAGGCCGAGCCGCCGAGCTCGGAGAAAAAGGAAAACGAGACAATTTTGCGAAATCGTCTATGGGACATTTTGCTGGGAAAGAGCTTCCCATCGGTGAAATTGAAAATGTGATAGTTTCGGACCTAATGAAAATAGTCCTTCGACCCAAAACATGTAATGCACAGAATAATGATCCACAAGCGGCATTCCGATACGATGCGCGGTTATTTATTTATTTTCGCGTGAAATTTGATGCTACCCCTGTGGGATGCTCAACTGCCACGCATGGGTGCTTCGTTTTTTTTTGCATTAGTGCTTTGAGGTTGAGCATCCTATAGGGGGAGTATAAAATTTCAAGTGCAGTAATCGAATTGACTTCCAAGTATCAAGTAGCGTATTAATTTCTGACGTTTATCAAAAAAAATAATAAGTCGCTCGTAAATACAAAACGTTGAAAATTGGCAACATGTGACCGTAGATATGTACATGTACATGTATATCCCTACATCGCGATTAATAAATATGCAAATGAAAACTTTTAAATGAAATTGAAATCAAATATTTTAATAATGACACGTATGCCGGGAGTTTAGTAAAAATTCATATTTTTGCAACTAAGTTTGCATTATCATCATGAGCGGAGATACATGTATGCGTTATGGAAATTACTTAGAAATGAATTAATGATGATAAAAATGAATGAAATATAGGCTCATAGAAGGTGAATTTGAATTAGGAATAGGAGAGGTAAATTAAATTAACATGCTTGGATGTTAAATTAAATAACTGCGATGCAATTAAGATTAAAAAATTCACTACCTTTAAAATGAATTAAACTGCACATCCAGCACTCATATAGGTTTCAATAATGTATTTAATACCAGCACAATAAAGATTTATCCGAATAATGAATTTTTTTTTAAATTTCAATAACATGCATCTACGCCCATGACATACACGTACATGTAGATATATTATAAATAAATTTCCAATTGTAGGCCCTATATACCGTAATTAACTTAAAATGCTAAAATGACGCATGAAATTTGCCGAATTGTCATAAAGAACAATTCAAGGGCAACCATCGGGTACGTTTCGGATAAGCAATTCGTGAACGGATAATCGGCGTTCACGGAAATGTATCCAATCTCAACACATCCTTTTGTCTAGCTTGACACTTAATTGCTTTCGCTTTCTTTCAAGGGGTGACGAAGGAGGCGATTGGGGGGCGGGGGAAGGCGGGGACAATAAAGGGTAAAGAAGAAAAAAAAAGGAAGGAAAATAGAAAAAAAAACCTGGACCAGGCTGGACGAACTAGTCGATCTAATGTAAGTCAACTATGAAGGGGCACCGGGGTACTGAAGTCGCTTTGCCGTTATTAACTTTTTCATGGTAAATGATATTAAATTTGAAAAACTGAACTATCGGAGAACACTCAACTAGCTGTCCGATTGAAACTACATGTATATTTTGTCATCCCTTGCAAAAAAGATTGCAATTATTTCGGTATAGCGAATCTGATTGTAAAGAGAGTATAATGTGATTGCAATGTGATTTCAATGCTGATAACAATAAGATCTTCAATTCGATTAAAATGTGCCAATGTGATTTCCACCTGATGATAAGAAGATTTGCGATGTGATTTCAACCTGATAACAATACGATTAGCAATCAGATGTAATCGTTATCAATCGAGTCACCACTGGGATGGGGGGGGGAGTATACAGTGTGCAATGTACACCCCTTGCTGGTGCAGCTTTCGATCTCGTGCTAAATGACATTTAAAAATTCCGGGCTTGTCATCGTTGCGGTGGCAACCGCGGAACGCCTGCAAACTCGCAGTTCTGTCGCTATGGGTCAATTACTGCGCGAAATAGTGTGTCTCCTCCTAACCAAACAACTTCTGAATTTATTTTGATTCGAAACTTTTATGGGGTGCTGTGACGATCCAGTCAACCAGAGTGAGTAGATAAAAGTTTTGGATTTAACCAAATTTCAATGTGAATTGTTAATGGTATATTAGGGACCAGAAATGGACGTCATTTCAAGAACGTACTTTTTTTTTACGAAAACGGGAAGAAAAAAGGACGTCACTGTCCGACATGATGACGTCTTTTTGAAAAATGTATTAAAAACAGATGTCGCAGGACGTCCTTTTTTGGTCGTTGTGCTACCTGGGAGGGTTGCCACTGACCTGCAAAGTCAGGCAAATGAAAAATAGTCAGGCCAATTGAGCAATGTCGAGTATAATTGAAAAAGCGTAAAACAATGAGCTACAATGTTTAGAGATTTTACAGAATAGAAGAAAAAGCTATTGTAGAAAAAATTCAGAAACTTCAGTGGGAATTTTTTCATTGCAAGTTATATTTTCAAGTTGAAATGCTCAAATGCAATAAGCCTTTGGTTATCATTTTAACCTTTTGTATTAAATGTAGTTGTTTTCAGATCACCGAGTTTGTACGAGTTACAAAAGTCCGATTTTTATGTCAGGCAATGTCATGCAATTATGCTTGTTCCATCAACCAAAGTCAGGCAAGAAAGTTTTGAAAAATTGGTGGCAACCCTGCATATTTGTTGCACTCACGATGCAACATCTTCTCAGCTGAACTACCCCCTACTGGGGCTAATGTTCTCCTTTGCTCTAACCTGACTAACCTATCCGAAATAAATTTGAGGCATATTTTTTTTTTTTTGGGCGTAAACTACAGGATGATCATGATATCCTAATGTTCTTACGTAAATTGCAATTTAATTTGGCCGCTGTCCCGGCTGTCATTTGAAGTAGGTCCACTTCCATTAGCTCGCTACCCGGCCAGCAGGAGGCGCTCTCCTGCACCCTACGGTTCTTGCCGAATTCCGTAGAATTCCGTAGTTCGGCCGCATAGCGTGAAATAGCTTATAGAAACCGTTTCGTGCTATAATAATGTCTGTGTTTGGCGGTGGGTTTTCCTTTGGAACCCCAGCACCAGCAGGTAATTATTTTTCTATTTCCTACATGTATATCCAAATAATAAGGTAGTAGTATGCTAACCGGCCCATTTTGCGGCCCAACGCTGGTGTCAAAAATTGATCTAATGGCATGGATGGTGGAAATGTTGACCTGACCATTTACCCTAAAATGATGATCATTAGGGCAATTTGGTTTATAAACGGTGCTTGGCAGGTATTACATGTACTTGATATATAAAGAAATGGGGTGAAATGTGCTATTTAGGCTTCCAAGCACCTATAGTCGGTTCAAATACAGAATGGACTGGGGAATTCAAATCGACCAATAGAACGTTTGCAATTAATCTTGACATTCTTGCATGTATGCATGACAAGCATGCCATTCATGTTTCACACGAGCATCGTGCACGTGGAATGTGGAAGCTGAATCTATCTGATTGGTGTCCCCCAGTTTGTTCAGTGAATGAAAATACTATAGTGGACGGTGCCTGGCATGTATTACATGTACTTTATATATAAAGAAATGTACTGTTTAGGCTTCCAAGCACCTAGTGGACTGGAGTTTTACGGACATTTGCTTTCGTAAGCTACGGTATCATATCATTGGTGACCAGCATTCTAGCAGGTCAGCCAATAATTGAAGACTTGCAATTCAAAAGTGGTTAATTCTTGCAGCATAATCTGCGAACCAATATGCGCAATGAATTAACCTCATTGGCATAATACGTCTTGCGTTCTGTAACTGACCAGGCCTGATTGGATCATAGTGACATTTGCAGTTTGTATGCAACCACTTCTATAACCTACATACCATGGTTTGCAGGGTATCCACATCCGAGAAACAGCAGTGGAAGGTTGTCCAAATTCTGCGAAACCAAAAAGAAAGCATTTTGCGAGCAGACTATTGCACCTAAAAAAATGTGCACAATTACTATTAAATAAAACATTTTATTAACATGAGGTAAAGCTTCTGAGCATCCTGCAATATTTAGAATGGAAGGAATGAATTCTTAATGCAAGTTAACATTCTAAGAACATGGGTTGTCTAAAAAGCAATGTCTAAAACCATTGTTATTTTGCTACAAAAACGAACAGCTTCAAGATTGCTTGGGGCCAGGGTTTACGTTGTTTAGTTTTCGTTTAACACAAAGTCATTTCTTGCTATCGCTTTATTAACTCTTCGTAGACGGCTTCCCGTTTCGTGTAAGGGTTCCTCTTTGACATTCTGCCATGGTCTCTGAAAGCGTGAAATTATCGAACGTGTATTCACTGTTGGCTCTCATCATAAAGCTCTCGGCAGAGCCCTCCTTTGCACCGCCGCAGTAACATCTGGATTTTTTGCTTTTGCAACATGCTACGATTACTACGACTATTAATAGTATGAGCACGACAATGCCGAGAGCTAAAATTGTGTACAAAAGGTGATCGGTTGTGATTCCCCAGAGGTCCAAATAATAGTAAATGCCATCACTGTTGGTTGGTGACACTGTCGAGGATGATGTGGAATTGTCATTTTCACCAGGTGCCGTGTCTTTCATTATCTCATGAAGTACAGATGTATCCATCAGCTGTTTTCCAAAAAGATGTTTGGGCTCAGCACACAAGGTTTCGGGTAGGTTTAGGAATTTCAGTTTCCCAACGAATGAGGTGTGTAGTAAATCTTGCCATTTATTGTCGCAGGCGAGTGGATTGTTGCTCATGTCCAGCAACTTTAGATTGGGGGCCAGCGAAAGCACCCTCAAATCCAACAATGATATGTTGGTCTCTGGAATAAGCAGACTTTCAAGACTAGATATTACCAGGCCCCTTTGAATTCCCAGCATCAAAGAGGCAACCAGAACTTGACTTCGACTTAAGTCTAGCAAAGACAAGTTAGTCATGGTTTCGAAAACGTAATCTTCGAAACCGCTGGTGGAGTTGATGTCTGTCAGTCGCAGGACTTGCAATGATCGGAATCCCCGCATCGTGGCTTTAGAGACGATGGGAAAGGTGAAAAACGATAGGTCCAGAACTTTCAGGCCTGGCAACGTTTGCATTTCCTTTCCTGCAATCAAATCAAGATTGCCCTTACCGGTCAGCTTTAAGCTGGTCAAGTTATTCAGCACGGACAAACTGCCAGGCTCCACTGACGTAACCGCATCTCCTAGGGTCAAAGTGGACAGACTCGGAAGCCCGCGAAATACTCCCTCGGGAACCGCACTGTACTCGTTGCCGGCCAAGCTCAGCATTTCCAAATTTGGCAGCTTGCTTTTCAGTATGGGAATCTGTTCGAGCTGATTGTTGCACAGGTCCAAGCTGACGAGCGACTGAGGTAGATCGAGGTTGTTCAGGTTTATCAAATTGTTGTTTCCCAGGTTAAGGTGGCGGAGATGCCGCAACTGAACGAATGCGTCCTCGCTGATCTCTCTCGCACCGTTGTCGTTCACTGCCAGCTCCACAACGTCTTGGCACCAGTCGAAGGTGGTTGCTGAAATATGCCGGAGGTTGTTGTTGGTCAGACGCAGGGTCTTTAGGCTGGATAGGTTGAAAGTATTAACCGAACTCTTGATTTTGCTAATTCCCAGATTGCTCAGGTTGAGATGCAGCAGGGTGTCCCGGTAATTTGTGTCCAAGATACTCATGTCAAGCTCGGTCGTGTTCACCTGAGTCAGCGTTAGGTTGGTAACGTTCGGCACGAATTTCTCGGGAAAGTCCGAGCAACGCAAAACGACTTCAGCACCAGCGGTATTGCAGAAACAGTTGTTCGGGCATTCTATCGAGGTAGCTAGGGTGAAGTGTAAAAATATGCAGATGACTATTGCCTGAGTCCACTTCATTTTTGTCTGAAACAAAGAAAGAAAAGTTAGCCAATTTTAAAGCATGAAATCAACATAAAATGTGATACAAACATGGTTGAGAACTGTAAATTCAAGAAAGGTCTTATACGCTTCACTATCCATCCCTCAAACTTTATACGCAACACATTGCTCATCGCTTTGATATGCTTACTAGTTTAATAGCTGACCTTTTCAATGCAATTCTGATATTAAAATAGACTTTAATTAAGCCCTGTCATTAATTCTCCTTATAGTTGCGTAGCTACAAATATACATATGTTTAATCTCAATTGAACATGAAGACTTGCTCAACTGGCTATGGATTAACAGATCTTTACGGTTCTGTTTATTACATTAGCCTCGTTTCCTGGACGTTGTTAGTGGCTAATTGGCTGTGAGATATATTGACAATAACCCCCAAACACATTGCAGACCCTAATTTAATGCCCAGGCTTTGCTGTTAATTGAAAAATATCTTGGAACAGGAAAATTCCGTGCAGTGGTCTTTCCTTACCTTCTATTCGCTGCGGTACTTCAAATTTGTCTTACAAAGTCAAATTGTTTGACCTATAATTATAGAAGATCAAGATTAATTGATGCACTGGTAGTTTGTAGTTCATGGATCTGACTCGTCACTCAGAGGCCCGCATGGTATCGTCCAAAAAGTAAAACTCATATTAAAATGGTACAAACGTTTAATTCTGTGTGCATTCATTTTGTCAGATTTCTTCATCAGATATGAAAATTACACGGCTTTGTCTCAATTTGAGTTGGACTTATAAACTTTGTTGAGCAGATAAGGTCTTGTGAATATAGACAGATCGTAACGAGCAATAATCACATTATTATCCCCAATGACGTTGCATTCTAAACAATGCAAGACTAATTCTTCTTTTATAACCTCATCATGCGTATGTAATATATGGGCTGGCTGCCACAAATGATGACGGAATTATATGACTAATACAGGTTTGGCCCGCTTCAAAACATTTTCAAATAAGCTACACTGTATGGTCCAAGATTGGCGTACACTTTTGACAACAGTGCTTTGAAATTCACACTAAGTCTTGTCTCTTGCAGCATCGCTCAAATGAGAATATATACCAGTAAATGATTAAAGGCACACTCCATGTGCAGTAATTGTTATGTTCAAGTTATGGAATTCTCGTAGTTGGGTTCAGAGTTATTAACATTTTCAGAATTCAGTTTTGTCGTTGTTGCCCCACTAGAATAACTGCATAAAGAACTGAAATGTCTCCCCTAAATTTCCTGTTGCACCATGTCTGGAAGTAGCTCCCACTAATGTTTCAACTTTGATCTCGATGTAACTATAATTAATTTCTCCCCTAAATTTCTGTTACCATTTCTGGAACTAGTGCTAATGTTGAACTATGATCTGAGTACTTGACATTATTATGTCTGGTTTTTGTTTTTCACTAACTAGGGATGAAACAATATGATTTTCTTACCTCGAGTTCACTACACTTTGTGTTGTTAATCCACCTTCGAGCTCATTTCACTGAACGTTTTCTTCTGGTTTCCTCTAGGTGCATACTCGTATGTGCCTTCCCTCAAGTTAGCGCACATCCTGGCTCGGTTTCCTGCATGGCATTCCCTCAGTCTTCCTTTTAAGCTTATGACTCGACTGCCTTGCGACATGGATGTTGTGTCAGGGTTGAGTTGCATACGCGAATAGGAAGTTGGGGGAATTCATCACTCTTGGTTCAACAGAGATAAGCCAGCCTCGCGATGATAATGAGAGACCCAGACTTGACTTTTAGATGCCGTGACAATGGCTTTGGACTGGCTGTAGAGTTCAGCGATTGCAGCTCACTTACTCATTGGGTAGCTCGCAGCTGCAGCATCAACTTGACCTTACCATTCGCTCAACCAACTATTAGTGGGATGTGACAAATGGGAAGCGATTCCAAGTGCTAAGAGCCGGTGTTCTTCTATGTGGGACAGCACTTGTAAACGTATTTCCGGCAACATGCAGAGGGTGGAGTTGCTCTTCCAAAAATTATTACGATAGATGGTTTCCAATGGGTGAATATTGGAAACTTTACAAGACCTTTTTTTAAATTTTGGATTAAATGAACACACACCGTATACTGTAACAGATATTGACACGAAGGAATGACTTCAATAACAAATGAACATTTTTTTAGGAAAATCCACCGAAATTCATTATTTGTGGAGGTTTTTTAAAGAATTAAAAAAAAAAATCCATAATGGCCTACATAACTTGTCATGTCTTTTAAAAGTATTTTATAAAAGTTTATGAAGCCCATAATTAACTTATTTCTAGGTTCTTTCTTGAAGACATGGTAGTCTTGTACGAACGTTATTTACACTGTATATATGTCTATCTTGTCTCATTTCAGCCTCAACTGGCTTTGGTTTGGGATTTGGTACCTCGACGGCAGCAACGGCTCCCACGGGGTCGTTGACCTTCGGTGGGTTCGGCACTCCTGCCCCCACAGCCACTGCACCCTCTACAGGTTTGATCTTTTCCCCCAAAATCCTAAGATATTGATAGCATAATTTGATTGCACATTGATGCAATAATCTTACGTGTGTCGCATTTAATAAAACTCGTTAGGATTTGGTGGCTTTGGGGCAACTGCTGTTCCTGCTGCAACCACATCGGCACCAGCAAATTTCTCCTTCGCTGGACTGGGTACCACGAAGACTACTGCTAGCACTGGCTTTGGTCTCGGAACAGGTTTTGGCACAGCCACCTCAACAGCTCCTACTCTTGGAACCAGCTTTGGATTTGGTGGATTTGGAACAGCGCCGACTACGGCACCTAGCACTGGATTTTCCTTTGCACCATCAAATACTGGTGTGGCTTCTTAATGTAACAGTCATTGACGTCAATTCTAACAATAATGTGAGAACCATGTATCTATTGGACATTTTTTCTCTGGCATCAGGTTTCGGATTAGGGGGTAGCACGGCAGCTGGAACCCAATCAACTAGTTTTTTTGGGAAGCCAACTGGACTTGGGGGCATTGGAAGTGGTCAACGTAAGTACGCAAATGGGTTACAAAACAATAAATGAAATAAAACAATTCAAAGAACTGTTATTTATTTTCTAGCTGCAGTTGCACAAGCTCCATCTGGTGATCAGGTGTTGGCTAGTTTAGCAGCGGCACTGTTTTACCCAGCCTTATATGGCGATGAGCGGGACACAATTATTGCAAAATATAACAGGCTACAAGCATATTGGGGCACTGGGAAAGGATTTTATGCAATTGGAGCGCCACCCATAGAATTCTCACCCGAAAATCCATTTTGCAAGTTTAAGGTTGGTATGCAGCGTTCATGTTACCTTTGATAGCTTACTTTTTTGCATTTTTTCACAACTGCTTGGAGAAAAGATTTTCTTGTAGAAAATTGACGACAGATTGGAGTTTTCAATGTTTTTAATAACACCATGGTTTGGTGTCATCTATGTTATCTTATTTTTTTTTTGCAATCTTTCTTTGTGCCTCGTGCCAATAGACTGTGGGCTACAGCATATTACCCGAAACGAAGAATGAGGATGGTTTAATTTCTCTGCGATTTAATCACAAGGAGACTGATATCAGAAGTCAGCAGCCCCAAGTAGTAGATGGATTGCAAAGGGTGCTCGGCAGCCGACCGACCTTGTCCGTATGTGTTGATGGGGTCAAACCAGCTCCGGATAACAAGTACGCTGACATTTGCATCAAAATATTTGAAATGTGATGCACAAAAATTAGCAGAAATGTGTTTTTTATGGAAGTAAAAGTGATATTCCACTGTTGTGCTAACTCGTTCATGTAGGTCTGAAGTAACTATCTACGTCCTTGAACGAGCTCCCACTGGGGTCTCCCGACGCATTCCAACCAATGAGCTTTACAATTTCCTAAACCAAGCCACAACAAAGCAACAGCTTACGACTAGCCTGGGAGTGGATTATATTATACCAAAGGCTGCCCCTTCGTCAGAGCAACTAAAACAGTATCTCGAGAATCCACCTGCTGGTACGCATACATCTACTAATTACATCTGAATTGATGTAAAAAGTGCATGTACTATAATGGGACAATCATTATCAGGTATAGATCCTTTGATCTGGCAACAGGCCCTGATGGACAACCCAGATTCTGAGCATCTGATTCCGGTGCCGATGATCGGCTTTTCAGAACTCCAGAGGCGACTGAAGAACCAAGATGAAGAAACAAAAGTCCATCAAAGCCGACTGAACGTAAGACAATCCTCTTAGAATACATTCAGACTAATTTTTCTTATGCAGAAAAGAAGATTATGACAGAATGTGGAACATTTGAAATTGTTTAAAATGGTGGTTATTGTGGGTTGTAGATAATTGGAAACGAGCTCAAAACCTTGCAAAACAATCATAGAAATGCTGAAGCTAAAATTAGTCAACACAAGAGGAAGCATCTCGAATTAAGTCATCGCATCCTTAAAGTAAGTTTGCCCATTATTTTTGTAAAAAATTTATAAACTAGTGAAAATAACGAATATCCGAGGAAAATGGTCCACCCATGAACTGCTTCTTGACTCCTTTTCATTTCTGTTAAAAATCTTTTGTCAAGGTTATGGTTAAGCAGGAAATTGCTCGTAAACTCGGGTTGGCAGTGCAGGCAGATGAGGAGCAGTTCCGCGTCCAACTTGAGGCCATTCATGGAGAACTGAGTGCTCCAAACCAGGCCAAGGTATGTGGTAATGGCAATTTTCGTTTAAGCAGTAATGACAGTAACATCATGTTGCTTCATTTAATTCTTACAGGGGCGCTTAAATGAATTAATGGCTCAAATCAGGCTTCAGAGAGAGCACATCTTATCTCATGCTAATGAACGATATACACTTGATAACACGCTGCAAGATGAAATTAAGCAGGTAAGACAAAATATTGTTCTTAACTTTAATATAGTGCAAAATATGGTTTCAAAATTGAAGTGTGGTTGGCCCAACCACTTGTATGTTGTTCTAGCACCTACGACAACAACAGGAAGGCTTGAAACACTTGGTCTCAGTTGTCAAGGAGGATATGAAAAGCCTCAAGCTGATGGAAGATGGATGGAAGAAAGAATCTTTTCGCAAATAATCTATTCACCAAAACAGTATTGCATTCCTTTAAAAGATATGCGATTTTAATTTTTTCCACACCTCAGCTGGTGCCTATCACTTTAAATCTGAAGCAAGGGCGTTTATTATTAAAATTAAAAGAAAACAGCTTTCGTTTCTCAAAAAATGCTGTTTTTCTAGTCTGTCTAGGGTTTTAGTTCGTGAATGTGTCAAAATGCAGGTGACAGCCTGTGTACTGTACATCACACAATTTCTCTGTGTCAAACAAGTTTTAATTCTTTCTTAAAATATACAAAACGTTGCAGCTAACAATTGTTAGCTCTGGAAAATAGCTGCTTTTAGAAAAAAGCTGCCAAATCCAAAAAACAATGCAGTTCTTGACACTCGAATCAACACAGATGTTACAGTTAATTTTAGGAACATTTGCAGTTTTTTGCATTACTTTCTTATTTATGAAATCACTTTTGTGGGTTGCATTCCTCATCTTTTGGAGGCAAGTTGTGAGAAGGGACAGCATTGGGCTGTTTTTAAATCATTGGAATGAAATCCATCATTTGTCATCCAGTTTTGCAAAAATGTCACAACGCACTAGTATTTCTTTTGAAAATGTGAATTCATCATTTATGTTCAAAAACAATGACGTAAGAGGGGAAAATGTGTTTAAATAATATTTGAACGTTCCTTTGGTTTTGGTGTACGTGCATTGTGCTTTACTATTCAGAAGCACCAAAAAGCGTTCGAACCGAAAAATACCAGCCATATTTTTGAAGAAATTTTTAAAGTTTTGCAGCCGACGGCCGGTTAGCCGATGCGGCTGCTCGGCTAAAGACGCTAGCGCCACCTGCACGAGATTCCAAATATCGTAAATTATGTCGGACGGAAAATTCGAAAGTGATCCTCGCATTCCCTGCAAGTACGGCGAGAAATGCTACCAAAAGAACCCAAAACATCATGAAAAATACAAACACAAGGTCGCGACTGAAACCAAGGTAAGATGGTGAGATATGAGCGAATTGTCATGATACTGTTGGAGCCAAAAATCGTGCTGTCAATATGTACCGTACATGTTTGCATGGGCCAGGTGTCTACAGGGAAATGTCATGAAATGGAATTTTTGCAGCTGATAGATCCACTGGACAATTTAATAATCAGGTTTTCCTCACCCTTTGATGCACTATATTTGGTGGGATAGTACAGTGTACTCATGATCCTAGTTGGTGGGGGTACACTCATCATTTGTCTCCCTGTTTTGTGTAAAATTTCGCCTACAAATATACATGTACATGTATATAGGCATACAGTGTATGTATACAAATTTCCCTAATGTCGAAATTTTTGTTAGCAATGATCATGCCATCACTTTGTAGCAGATGTTGAGAATTATGACAAGTATTGTTACAGGAAACCGACGGAACTCTTGCTCTGTTGGCTGGGTGAAACCCCAAACCCCGACCTAGGCCTACGATCGATCCTCGATCTCCACAACCTCATCACCACCATACACAACTTAATGTCCACACTTGCTACAAAGAACCTGCCTAGACATACATTTACAATAATAATCCATTAGTCCATTACTCCATCAGATAGGTAATCATCGGATGCCAACTATTGGCTTAATATTTCATCCTCCTTACAGTGGCTGACACCATCGTCGGTTCAGAAATGGACTTGTGATGGTGACATAAGCCTCTGATTGAGCTACCTGCATGGGACCTCCTGTTCTGTTGCTGGTCCTGCTGTGGACTTGTGGCAGGGCGGTTGGCCCTGGTGAACATTAAACTAATAGCCAATAAATGGAATCGTGGTGGAGCAGATCATATGTAACAGAAAAAGTATATGCCTCCATCTACCAACCCAACAAGCCATATTGTAGAATCATCCCTTCATCGCCATCTCTCAAAGCATCTGACAATAACCAGGCTGTCACTCTTCTCACTATTCCCCTAGTCCATCAGGTGGACATAGTCGTCAGGTGACCCCACTCTACTACCTACCTACACTTTTAGCCCCACGCTACCCCTTATTAAGCATTCAATAAAGAAACTATTAACCCCACATATTCCTCCAATACCCATTAATTCACATACTGTACATTCGACCAGTTATAAGGGAGAATTCCTTTGTGCTATCTCTCTCTCTCTCTCAGTTGTAACAGGAAGGGAGTGTATGAAAGTCACGACTTTGTGATGACAAATCTTGAGGAAAAAACATTTAGAAGTCTTGGAATTTACATTACCAAATTTAGTGGACACCCTAATATGTGACAAGAATATTCCTCTCTAAGCATCCTCGAAGCATCCTCTCAGATCTCAATTCGTATTCTTATTGGTATGATTTAGACCAAAGATGTAAATAAACGCAAATCCGATGACCCCGTTGAAAATGCATCTAAGAAGAGGCACATGAAAATATCATCTGCCAATGATGAGCCTGGCAGTGAACCTGAAACTCAGGGTGAGGAGTGCCTTGATGAAGCAGGGCTGGATGAAGAAGACCTTCCTGCTTCGCCACAAAGCATACAGGACAAAATAAAACAGAAATTTCTGACAGATATGCCAGATGACTTTTACTCCTTTTGGAAGTTTTGTCAAAGTTTGGATTCTGCTCATCCCGAAGGTACCCAATGTTGTTTGTTTGGAAACTACCTTGGCTATTTTCCATATTACCTACATGTACATTAAATTACCAACTGAAATTTAAAGATGCCCTGAAGGAATGCACTGGATTGCAACTGGTTGGACCCTATGACGTTGTGTCAGGCAAGATTGCATCATTGAAATGCAGGAAGCCTTCTTCTTATCTTACTTATTATCGTTACTATTATGATCCTCCGGAGTTCCAGACAGTTGTGAGAGGCTGTGACGAAACTCAGCATCACTTGGGCTACTTCAGGTAATGAACATTCTTGAATTCTTTGTGAAATATTTCATACTGTTTGTTATTTATTGTACAAATAAGAAGGGTGATAATATATGTTCGGTGGCCTTGTGAAGCAAAGTGGTTCACCTTGTTACAGGGAGTTAATTTCTTTTGTATTAAATATAATTCAGAGACAGTCCTGATGAACAACCAGTATTTGTTGCGGAAAATGAGGCTAAAAAGGGATGCACAATTCGACCTCTAGGGGAAAATATATTTGCAGCTGTCAAGTATGACACCTGATTTTATTTTATATGAACAACGACTTGCGTCTTGAGTTAATGTGAGGGTCTTCATTGTTGACGCTTATTCTGAATTGATCTGGTATGTTGCCATTGCAGTTCATTCATTCAGGGAAAGATCAGCACAAAAAATAAAGATGGTAAATTGGAGAAGTTACAGGAAGCATTGCAGCATTGGGCAAAGAAGTATAAATTTAGTTTAGAAAAAAGTACTGCTAAAATGAAAGCGAGAAACAAGAAAGTTGTGACAAAGAGTTTTCATGGTGCTGGCATTGTAGTGCCTTATGATAAGAAAACTGAAGCTGGATATAGAGAACTTCCTGAAAATGATGGTAAGTGAAGTCTAAAATGATAGCTTCTTACAAAAGGAATTTGTAAACATTATCATTAATCTTTGCTACAATGAAAGTTCAGCTTTTCTTTAAATATTAACAATATCTTGCAGGGTTTTATTGTTTAGCTCTTAAATTTGCATTTTCCGCTAGTCATTTCACTTTTTTCTCCCACGGTGCAGCGATGCTGAAAAAGATAATGCAGAGTGTAGCTTCAAGCAAAACTCAGGAAGAAAAAGATAAAAAATTTGACAATATTCAAGAAATCATTACCTTGATTCAGTTCGCAAATGACGAGAGGGATTATGGAATGGGTCTCGAACTGGCGCTAGACTTATTTTGCTTTGGAGATCCATACTTTCATTCCACCATTTCATGTATGCTTCCTCTAGCGTACGAACTTTTGCAAAGACCTCAATTCGCTAAAATTACAGAGGTACTAATCCTATGCATTGCCATTCTTTACGTTTGGTTCTATCCAAATCTAGTTTTTATATTACAATTTTTATTAATGTTTTTTTCAGGCTCATTTGAAAAAACGCTCAAAATCTTTACCTTAGAAATGTTCCCAAGTCCACTGCATACTGGTATGTAAGTTTCATTACTAATATAAAGATGGAAAAAATGCGTGAGTGCCTTATCTTTTTGCTGCAGCATAAATGAATCTGTTGAGTCAATTTAAATATTTGGAGCTAACGTCACCCATTTAAAAAGTGTCTAAAATTGGAGGAATTCCTAATTTCTCCAGCTGTCAAGCGAGTATGACTTAATTTGAATAAAAAAAAATGGTAATGCCAAACAATAATATCTATTGATGTTAGTACTCCACCTTCCTTTTTTGGTTTTCATCTGAAATGAAGAAGCACCATAGCATGAAAAGAATGTTATGTCTGTTGTATTTTAAACATATTTATTGATCTTCAGCGCTTGTTCATAGCGATTTGCGAAAGAAAACTCGTTTTTTTACATGTTATCTTGCGTAACGTTGTATTTTCTTGGATACTTGCCATTTTGCTATTGGCATTATGTCAACGTTATTGAATGTACATTCAATTATCACGTGATCATACACATAACTTGTGAAATCTTATTTTCTATTGAAATGTTTGCCTGCAGGCGATGGATTTGTCTTTGAAAATGCCTTTGGGAATATTTTCTGATTAGGGGTTCATTGAATAAAATGCCAGCATTATGAAGTTCACTGTTTTCACCATACAATTTTTATTAATTCTTTGCCAATTATCTTGCTTGTGTAATATTTGTAAAAAAAAAGGCCATCAATTTGTGTCTGTTGTGTGGGAAATATAAACGGCAACAAGCGCCACCTATTGGACGAGTAATGTCTAAAACACCCTTTCCCTAGAGTCCCCATGGACATATGGACATAAATGACATATTCCACAACAATTTATGGGCGGTGCATTTTCAAATTTACTTTTAATGAATGGGAATTTATGGGTTTTAGGAAATCGAAGTCAAAAATTCCAATTTTTTGGCTATTTATATTTTGATAGTATTGGTTGAAATTACAAATTGTTGTTAACGTAAATATTAAAATACAATATACGGCTTTACCACTGAAATGTTTTTAATTGCGAAGCCGTCATCGATGTACTGAAAAATCTAAACCACCGTCCACCAAGAAATGAACTGAAATCAAATCTATGACATGTTTTTGTTAAATTATCAGTCGTTCAACTCATTAACTGCTTTTATTTCTCACTTGTCTGCTTCCCAATAAAGAGTGACGCAAATTATGGGGTTATTTAAAGCTCAATCAGCATGGCCATGACCTGGGATTGCATCAACCTGTGTTTTCCTTACAATTCTGTAATCAAATCGTCCATATAATTTGCCCGGACTTGTAACCCAACCTTAATTTGTTTCAGAAAAAAACTTATCTACTGTATGAGGGAACGAATCGTTCTCTTCAAATCTTTGCACCATATTATCAATTCATGCTCATTCTTGTTTCCTACTTTTCATTGAAACATCTCAAGGTTTTCTCTCATCGATTTGAAGAGCTAGACAGAGCAAAATGCTTTTATCAAGAAACGGTTGCACAACGTGTCGCAGCTTGGCCGTTGCACAAATACACGAAAGAGCGAAGTAGTAGAGCCTTTATCATCTATAGCGCGATGTAGTGTGGGCCATTCAACGATAACACAGCCATCGATCATGTGGGAAGCAATGTGTGGGGATTCTTCCCCATTCTGGGTGAGTTTTAATCGATTTTATTGATTTTTTTTTGGGAGGGGATGTTACAGGAAGTCTTTGCTCAGAATTGCTTAATTTTCGAAGTAATGATTATTCAAAATTATTTTATTAATATTTTCCCCCAATAAAGTCACGTTGAAGGTAACGTGTTTCAGCCTGAGAGCACCTTACCTCACCTGCAATGTTTGCATCAATTGTTGCTTAGCAACAGCAGCTGGCTTGGGCTCAAGGTCTCCCATATCGACCTTTTAATTTCTAGGTGCAATGTGCGGCGTGAAATCAGTGCCAGTGGCACAGGGGTGCTATTTCTGAGTAAATTGCACACTGGACGAATGAATGGGCAATCACCATACGAGTATATACAGTAGATGACACTGAGTCTGTTTCAAGGCCGTTGCCATTGCAACATTTACTAAAAAATTGCTCGCTTTGGATATATTATTCTTTTTTTGCTTGAATGAAAGCTGAATACCTAGAACAGCGATACATGAGGTGGATACGGAAGAGACCATTAATATAGCCCCCTTTGCTATTCAAAGTTAAGAAAACTTTTAATAATGCAACTTAAAATAATACCCTATTAATGTTTGGCTTTACTGTTGCATTTTCCCTGCATAGTATTTGCACCTGTACCATAGAAACAATGAGAAAGTTTTCGTCTAATAGCACCTGAGCTGGCAAGGATTGCCTGCTTTCAAAAGCGACCCAAAGAAAAAGTTATATTTAAGGTTTACATTTAAAAAAAAAAGGTTGGTTTAGGTTTGGAATAGGTTTGGTTAGGTTACAATGAACAAAAAGGCAAACTTCCGACAGCAAGGTCAGGTATCATTCTTGTGTACTATAATAGACAAGGAAATTTGGAAGACATATTTTGTGCATATTTGGAGCAGCGAAGAATTAGATCCTGCTTTTTGCACATAAATATAATTAAAAATCAGACAGAATCACACGTCTGATTTTTTTTCATCGATGTTCGATTTTAATTTTTTAGTCACTTTTGCACAAGGTGCATTTTCAGATTTTTAATTAAAGAATTTAAGTGTGAAAATTAATTGACACATTATACGGTGACCACTGCGTGTTTTCTACACGAATATCACTCACAATAAAGGGGACATTCTGGTATTATGTCATCCTATAAAATGGAGGGGGTTAGGCGGTGATGGATTTAATAAAACGTTGGATTACAATCCATCACTTAGTTTTGCAAGAAAAAGTCGCCTACATAGTATCACTTTTGAAAATGTGCTTTTGTGTGACTAAAATCGTTAATTTAATGTATGTTCAACCTTTGATAAAAAACACTTCATTTCTAAATGTTTACACTCAATGATGTGTAATAATGTCGGTAATGACGATTACTGACATGGGGGGGTTGGTAAACGACGAAAATGTGAAATAAAATACTTGTCATCACTTGAACGTCATCAAATCAGATTTAACTGATTTCTTAAAATTTCCTCGCTGTCAATCTTGAATGTCTTTTATTCAAGTGCCTTTCAAATGTTACTTGTTTTCAAATTTAGAAAAATTTCAAATAAAACTTCACAACTTGAAAAAAAAATATACTGTTTTAATATTTTGTTTGGGAGTGTTGGCCGACGTTTTCCAAATAGTTTTTTATGTGTGTCGTTTTCGCGAGCAGGATTATGACCTGTCCTGGAACACAACGAATCCAGAGCTGACAGAATGCTTCCAAAGCACGGTGCTGGTGTGGGTGCCCTGTTTAATTTTATGGATTTTTTTACCACTGGAAATATATTGCTTGAGACATAGCAGGTCTGGGCATATACGATGGAATCTATTAAATGTCTCAAAACAGGTTGGTCAAACTTTTGTTCAACGGGTTCTATGGGTGTAATTAACTAAACATTAATTGCATCAATGTGTTTCTTGATTTCAGATTTTATGTGCACTTTTACTTCTACTATCCGTTACGAAATTAGGTGTTACCATTTATTATGATCTCCAAGGAGAGCACCATATGTTGGTTGAATATTTCAGCCCGGTTTGCCTGATAGCAACTTTTGTAAGTTTTTGGGCCCATCATTGTTGATTTTATTTAAATCAAACTTGTCTACATGTTGACATTTATGGTATTTCAGTTGCTAGCAAACGTACTTATTTATTGTGAGATGAAGCAAGGAATACAGTCATCGGCATTGCTTATATTTTTCTGGTTTTTCATGACTGTCTCAGGAAGTTTAATGTTTCGTAGTGTTTTACTTCAAGCTTGGCGGAAGGTAAATACTTCGGTGCCTAAAGCAGGTAACCGAAAAACATTGAACAATTCATTTATTTTCATTGGTTTCCAGATGTCGCCAGAAATCAGGATAAATTATTCCATATTTCTGATACAATTTCCTTTGGTGGTCAGTCAGCTCATTTTGTCAGTGTGCAAGGATGCAGAGCCTTTGTATCGCAATCCTGAAGACACAGAACAGGTAAGGAAAATTGATGCAACCCTGACATTGTCAAGAATTTTTTAATCATCGTGTGATAAAGGAAATCATTTTAATAGTATTTCTATTCAATTCTATAATGCCTGTCCAGAATGCCTGTCCATTGAATACAGCATCTTTTCTTTCAAAATTCACTTTTTCCTGGTTTGATAGGTAAAGATTAAACATATTTTTATTTGATATTGGGCTGGGGTGTACTTCGGTGCTGTTCCTGCTTCATCATGGACTCTGAGAGAGTGGGCTTCTCCTAACGGCCCGTAGGCTAACAGTGATTGCCTGGTGATTAGGGACAGTTAGTTAGGTCAGGTTTATTTAAAAACAAAGAAAAAGAAATGGAAAGAATCAATTCCAACATCTAGGAAAGGTGTCATTTTTATATGCTAGTCAAGAGCTCATTTGCAGCAGGAACAATACCAAAGTTTATCTGGTATCGTTTGAAATAATTCAAATCAAACGTTAGATCTAAATATTAATTGGAAATGCAGGTTAATCTGGCGTGGCTATCGAACCAACCTAGAATTGCATGACGTGTGGAAGGCCTCACCGGAAGTCATGACGAAAACCACAGTTCCACGGTTTATGCGCCATTGGAAAACTTCTGATAAAAAGTAATTTGCTTTGTTCCAAAAAAAAAAAAAAAAAAATTTAGCTGCTAACATTTTTTTTTTTTTCATTTCTAGGAAATCACTGCAAAAAGTGATTTGGAAATCACTATGGCCAACAATGGTTAAGGGCTGGTCTATACGCTTGCTAGGAGACATGCTAATTTATGCCAGCCCAATGTTACTTAGGTAGGATAGCAAGATCTGACATGCATTTTTTAGAAATTAGTTTTTAAAGTACATTTAAAGAATATTGCTGCAATGTAGTTCCATGGGCTGAACGTTTTTTGATTCCTTAGGCAATTTCTGACTTTCGTCAGTGATGATGAACCTCCTTGGCATGGCTACGTTTACATCTTTGGAATGTTTCTCACATCGTTTTCTGAATCCATGTGCGCTTGGCACGGGTCATTCTACGGTATTACGGCTCGGGTTAGCATATCGTCTTCTTTTATCTCCATGATCTATAGAAAGGTATTCTTGACTTTACTGCTTGATCTGAGGATTTTTTGCTGTTAAAACGACCTAGTTTTCAAACTTTTTTTTGTTTTGAAAAAATTGCAGAGCTTGACCCTTTGCAGCGCGAGCAAGCAGACTACGACCACTGGGGAAATTATCAATCACATGGCAGTGGACATTGATAATTTGTCCAACTTTATGTACGACCTTGTTTACGACATGACCTTTCCTTTCCAAATATGCTTGGGACTGTACCTGCTGTACAACCTTCTGGGCGTGGCTGCGTTCGGTGGAATGGCTGCCATGGTGGCCATGATAATACTCAGTGGTTTCATTGCACATGAAATGCAAATAGTGGAAGTAAGTCATCTTAATTTATTTTATTCAGACCAATTTTTTTGGTTCATTCCACATTCTTAAATTACAGATCATGTACTTGTTATATGTTGTCTAATGGTTGACATTTTACCTCGCCAGGTAAAATTTCTGAAACACAAAGATCAGCGAATTAAACAAATTAACGAAGCCATTCTTGGAATCAAGGTTAGTTGTTAGAATGGGAAAAGAGGGCGTTTAAATATTTGTCAAATATGTGTCAAAATGTTTATCAAAACATAGTTTTCAAATTTTTTGGTCAATGGTTGTCATCACTTAGTTTGAGGGAGGGGTCTGAAAGAACTCGTGTTTTCAAGGAATACCTATAATTCCCGAATGCCCCTAAATGAGTAGCGTATAATTTTACCAACATTCTGCAACTATCGTATGTTAGGTGTTAAAATTGTTTGCGTGGGAAACTCCGTTCATCGAGCGCATAACAGGCATTCGCATGAAGGAAGTGTTGGCCAAAAGACGAGGACTCATTTTGCAAGGGGCCATAACTCTGATGTGGAGAGTCTCTACGTTAACAGTAAGTTTAACTCGTTTCAACCATGGTCGACTGGTGCAATTAACAACACACAACACGAATCCTACATAATAGCAATTTATTTCATTTTCCATTGATATCTTATATCAGAAGCTTTGAAAAAATTCTTAAAAGGAAATCCCACAAAAACATGCAGACGGAAATTTTTCTCACTTGCTTTGAATACCATTTAATTAGGTGTCTTTGGTGTGTTTCACCACTTATGTGATGATGGACCCCAACAACGTCATCGACGCACCCACTGCATTCGTGACCATCATTCTGGTGGACATCCTCAGCATTCCGATGATGCGGCTCCCAATGTTAATCGCTCGTTTTGTGCAGGTACTGTATACAGTTGTATCATCCACGAAGCATTCTTTTCATCCCTAATGGTCGAGTTTATGAATTATGTATCTTTTCCTGTAGGCTTATGTTTCCATGGGTCGTTTGAACAAATTCATGGCGAACAAGGATTTGGATCCAGATTTGATAACCCATAATGAAAATAATGGTAAGTCAGACCTTTCGGAAAATTACTGACACGTATCCCAGTCGCTGAGTCCCACTTTTTAAACTCATCACCAGAATATGCGATCGATATCAGGAATGCAAGTTTCGCTTGGGACCTGAACGAAATGCCGCTCCTCAACGACGTCGATTTCAAAGTGCCCAAAGGTAGTTTGGTGGCAGTTGTTGGACCTGTTGGGTGTGGAAAATCATCGCTTATTTCTACATTACTTGGAGAAATGGAGAAATTAAAAGGCTTTATCAACACCGACGTAAGTGTTAACATTTATTTTGCTGCTCTGTGCGTTATGACTTGCTCAACCATTAACATTATGAAAAAGTAGGCTTCTCCTAACTGCTAGTATTCTCGCAGTTGGGTAACTAAATTAAGTAATTAGGTTTTTAGTCTAGGTTAGGCTGCACTGGAAAACACACAAAAAATGAAAAAAAATTATACATGTAAGAAAAAATACGAAGTAACTGGGAAAAATATGGAATTAAATATTTTAATCCTTTAGGGCAATATTGCTTACGTGCCACAACAAGCTTGGATTCAAAATGCAACGGTCAAGGAGAACGTCTTGCTCAGTAAACCGTTTCAAGAAAAGTTTTACAAGTCGGTCATCAAGGCCTGCGCTCTGGAGCCTGATTTGGCCATCTTGGCCGGCGGAGACGAAACAGAAATTGGCGAAAAGGTGTCTTGAGCTTCGCACTAATTATACCAACGTCTTGATTAGGCAGCTAATTTCTGGATTGCATTTTAGGGAATAAACTTGAGTGGCGGGCAGAAGCAGAGAGTGAGCTTGGCTCGTGCCGTGTTCAACGATGCCGACATTTACTTGATGGATGACCCGCTGAGTGCTGTTGATTCCCACGTTGGGGAGCACATTTTTGAACAAGTCATTGGTCCAGCTGGTCTACTGAAATATAAGGTATTTTTTGCTTCGCATGTTCTATTTTCTGCGACCATAGAACTGTAATGCGGTGTTTCCAATTTCAGACCAGAGTTCTTGTAACCCACGGAATCGCTCATCTACCTAAAGTGGATCAAATCGTTGTCATATGCAAAGGCAGCATAACGGAAGTTGGCACGTATAGCCAACTGGTGGAAAGGAAAGGAGCGTTTTCTGAATTCCTCGCCACTTATGGTCAAACCAACACCGAAGATAGAAAGGCTTACACCAGGTGAACTGGAGGTCTTGGAAATGTGCGTTAGAAATTCTCAAAATGCTTATTAGGTTATCACATGCCTTTCAGGACTGAGTCCGTACGCTCTAAAACAATGAGTATCAATGACGACGTTGATGACGATGAACGTGCTCGTGGAATAAAACTCACCACCACTGAACACATTGAGGAAGGAGAGGTAGGATGTCATCTTATCGTATTATTTATGTAAGGCATTAGTTCAAATTTGGAAATTGAAGCCCCGATAGGCGGCAATCAATGCTTGCTCACGTGTGTTACTGAGCGGTATCTTATAGGGGCAGCTACGTATTTATGGTATGTTTTGGGAATGATGAAATGAACGTACATGTATTCACTTTAAGGGACGTTTTAACGCGTATACTAAGATAAAAAATGTTAAATTTAATTTTGTTATTATTATTTTTTGATACAATTGTTAGATATTTTCAAATAAAATTATCTTCTCCAAAGAGCTGATTCTACAGGGTGATCGTAAAGTCTTGACCTCATTGCAAAAATTAATTATAAAAAACTATTAGACTTGCAGGGAACAAATTTTGCAAACTGTTTTGCATTTTATTCACAAGAACTATAGATATGCCATCAGGCGACCGCTAGAATAGAAATGAGGCCTATGGAAGAAAAAGCTCGATGAGCTTTCTGGGAGATTTTGTCATGATACCAAATCGCCGATAATTATTAAGCGCAATTTCAAAAGAATATGAATTTAAAGGATATTTCCACACTCTAGTGGCTCTGCACAGGTGGCATTACACAAGGTTGTAATTAGCTCGTACTCTCTTCAGAAGTTGCTCTGCGAATTGGTCACATGATACCAGTGGTAATCTTGAAGGTTTTCCTAGGTTAACCAAATACATCAAATAAATACCTTTAGGAGTTTTATTTTAGCTTTTTTTCAGAAAAATGTTTGAAATTAAGTTGGTAGGACTTTATAATCATCTTGTACATTGATTTTGTTATAGCAGCGCCTATATAATTAAGAATTATAAAAATGATGAACCTGGTCAAGGCGCTCGTTGATAAATTGACCACTGCATTTTTCAGGTCAACTCGTCCGTCTATCTTCTGTATTTGAAGTATATAGGAAAGTGGTCGTCCATCTTAATTGTCACCATCATGGCAGCTGCGATGGCGCTGTCAGCGTCTGCCAATGTTTGGCTGAGTATTTGGAGTTCTGATCCTGTCTCCCCTGATCCAGATATCAAACGTGCTTTGCAAAACATGCGCTTGGGAGTTTACGCAGCACTGGAGTTGTCCTTCGGTATGTCACTAAGTGCCAATTTTTCCAATGTCGCTATGGTGTTTTCAATAGCTTAGCCTATATTTCATTGGCAAAATTTTGACATCTAGCTTCAATGATGTTTGCTGGAATCCTCACTCTGGTGTACACCTCCATGAAAGCAGCAATCGACCTCCACTCCAAAACACTGATGAGCATATTTCGATCGCCCATGTCCTTTTTCGACACCACTCCTTCAGGGAGAATCGTCAATCGCTTTTCCAAGGACGTCGACATGGTCGACAGTCTGTTGCCCAACAGTTTCCAGGACTTCTTGGTCGGGTTCCTGGAAATCGTCTCTGCAGCCATCGTAATTTGCATAAAATTGCCTTGGCTCATCTTGGTCTTCATCCCAGTGGCCTGCATTTACTATCTTATGCAGGTCGGTTTCTGTCTCTAAAATCTGCATAGTATATATGACGCTGGCTTATGCAATTTTCTCGATTTCAGAAATTCTTCATAAAAGCTGCCGACCAACTGCGGCGTTTGGAATCAGTGACTCGCTCCCCGCTATATTCGAGGTTCACGGAGACCATCGCTGGCGCTTCTACGGTACGAGCCTTTCAGCTGCAGCACACGTTCATAGAACAGTTCGATGACATGCTGGATACCAGTTTGAAAAATAAATATTACTTCAGTGTTTTGTTCAGGTCAGTGTTGAAACTTGCCAAAAGGGCCGTTGAGGGTCATAAGCTTTTGCAAAATTCCAGAAACATTTAATCTATCATTACAGGTGGATTGGTATAAGGCTTGATTTGTTGGGAAATATTCTGGTCATTTGTACTGCACTGTTTGCCATGTTTCAACGAGGGACCATGGACGCTAGTACCATTGCCCTCATTGTGACTTATGCCCATTCAGTGAGTATCGCACTAACCAAAGCGACAAGGTGCCGTTCATAGTCACATCGATATAATTATGTTTGGTAGATAAATTTCACTTTTTGCTGGTTGGTTTACAACGCTGGGATGCTGGAAGGCAACATAATTTCAGTTGAAAGACTTCACGAATATATTTGCTTAAAGCCGGAAGTAAGTTCGGATTCCTTAAGCTGCTAAGTCGTTTTGCACTTTCTCTTAACTAACAAAATCGTTCTTGCAGGCTTCTTGGGATCAGCCTGATCGAAAGCCACCGTCATTATGGCCAGTGCGAGGCACTGTCCAGTTTAGAAATTATTCCACAAAATACAGAGAAGGCTTACCAGCGGTGCTTCATGACTTGACGTGTGACATAAATGATGGAGAAAAGGTTGGCGCATATCAAGTCTACTTTTCACTTTGGAACTGAAAAATGAAGTAAGCTTATATAAACCAGCTCACACAAAATCTTTCACTCAATTTAGATAGGGGTCGTTGGTAGAACAGGAGCTGGGAAGAGTTCGATAACACTTTCGCTGTTTCGAATAATCGAAGCCACCGAAGGCACGATCCTCATCGATGGCGTCGATATTTCAAAAATCGGCTTGCACGATTTGAGGAATCATCTGACGATCATTCCTCAGGTATGAATCTTGGGTTGTACTTCAAAATATGTCCTGCCCGCCATAGATGTAATAAGAAGGTGGGCTCCTCCTAACGTCTACTAGCAGTGATTGCCTGGTGGTTGGACAGTTAAATAATGAGATAAAGCTTTTATGTTAATTTTGGTTTGGTTAGGCAATTTAAGAACAAAAAATAAATGAAAAAACCATAAAAGAAGCAAAATAAATTACAAGCAATTAATTCGTGAAAATGTGTTTTCGTGGTGTACATTTAGGACCCTGTGCTTTATTCCGGTTCATTGCGCATGAACTTGGACCCGTTTGATGAGCATTCCGATGCTGACATTTGGAAAGCGTTGGAACTTGCCCACCTCAAGGCACATATTTCATCCCTAGCGGCAGAATTGCAGCACGAAATTGCTGAAGGAGGTGAAAATCTGAGGTGAGCGTCTTAGGGTCTTTTGAACTATGTTCTTTGTGAGCTCTCCATCAACATTTGCCGTTTTCTTCAGTGTTGGCCAAAGACAGCTGGTCTGCTTGGCTAGGGCCCTGCTCATGAAAACCAAAATTTTGGTGCTGGATGAGGCCACAGCTGCTGTGGATTTGGAAACGGACGAATTGATCCAGGAGACGATTCGTCAAGAATTTTCCGATTGCACCGTTATCACAATTGCACATCGGATAAATACAATATTGGATTGTAGCAGGTAAGAACCCATAATTGTACAATTATCACTCTACTGTAATTCCTAGTCGTTAAAAATTTAAAAATAAAAAAACCAACGCACGAAAATATGTTTTATAATATAATGACAAGAGCGTATATATCATTATATAAAAATAAATGCCATTATATAATGACAAGTATTAATATACCGGTTATTATTACTTTTCTACTTTTCAGAGTAATTGTCATGGACAATGGATCAATAATGGAGTTCGACCAACCAACCTTACTTTTAAATGACAAGAATTCTCTGTTTTATAGTATGGCTAAATTTGCTGGTTTAGCGAAGTAGTTTATAGAAAGGTAGGAGGACGTAGTTATAGCCAATATTTTTGTACTTGAATTTGCTATAAAAATATAAATAAACATTAAAGCGTTTTCAAGGTGCGAAAGTTATTCATCAACCCAGCGTACTTGCAGGTATACAGAAATATTAATAAGCAGTTTTGTCACTACGCATTGAAGATGGCTTTATTGTCTATAAATATTGAAAAGACCAAACAGCAATATATTAATTTTTAAGTTAACACTTTTCTCCTGAATGGCATTGAAATGTTTATGACTGAATTATTAATACCAGGAACCAAACTCTAAAACTGGAGCACGCACCAATAAAACTGTTTCATAATTCGGAGCATGCATCCCGGAGAAACTATGTCATTCTGTCAACAAATGTAAATATAATATGTGAATTGCAAAACTTGGGTTTTATGAGAAAAGTCAATATTTGCCATTGAAAATTGATTTATGTCACTCGGGAAATGAGAACTATAATTGCAAATTCCGAATATTTGCAAAGCAATTATTGTGGAATGATGAAATTTGCAAGCATATTGCACGAAGATTACTGGTACTAATGGGTGATATAATTTTTTTATTCTTATGCTATGATTTCGAATCATATATCGTATTCCGCATTCGTATTGCGGAATATCGTATTCATGAATGTCTCGATGCATTGCTCTGTTACTGGAAAAATATTGTATTTGAAGCACAGCGTGATATAGCCGTTACATCCACAATTTATTGATTATTTTCAGGCGTATATCACTGATAATGGACTCAGTTTTATACACGTTATGCATCATATCTGAAAGGTGGTAAATTTAATTCTCCTTATCACGCCCTTCGTTGCTTGGAGGTGGATTATACAAGTAGAGTTCAAATATAAACATTATGTGCTCATTTGTAGCTGGCCATATCGCAGGTTACCCAATATATACCTTACACGTGTTTATTTGTTTTGATAACTGTGTAAACAAATCAATGCATGATCGAAAATACTGTAATTTATGCATCGAAACAATTAAGTAATGGTGCCATAACAACAAGTCGCAACCTGCAGAAGAGATTATCTTATCAAAAAGGTGTGTTTTTCCCCAAAAACATATTTTGATGTCTCGCTCATTTATTGTCCTTGTCACTCCTTTATCACGAAATGAAGTCATTGCAGGACTTTGGACATCGGAGGAAGTTGCTGTAGAAGAGTTTTATGCGTAACACCTATTGATTGGTCGTTGGAAACACCTTATCGCATGATATCCTGTTTAATGTGTTCTATATCTACCAATCAGCTTTCGGTATGTGTTTTGGTGTTCCGATAAATGGGACAAGTTCTTCAGTGGCAAAATATAACGAAAGTGTGCAAATTGACACGAAAAATTCTTCTCAAAATGTCCAGGAGAGCTCCAATACCGTCCAATTACCAATCCGTTGTCGATGATTGCAAAAGGGCGAATACATTATGGGAAGATCCAGATTTTAAGGCCAACGACAAATCCCTGTTCTACACTCGGAAATCGCCTTCTGGTTATAAATGGCTAAGACCAAAAGTAAGTTTTCATATGGCAAATCACAACTTAAAATAGTTTTTTAAAATTAAGGCATCATCTTTTGACTTCAGTTCATTGCTTAATCTTGTATAAATCCAATAATTGCAAGCGTTTTGTGCAGCAATACAGAAATTATGCATATTCTTTGCAGTACTTTTGAAAATATTGTCTACAGTGTGAGTCAAAAAGATATTACTAATTATATGGGATTGGCATGTTTCTTTCTCAATATAGCATCTTAGTACTAAATTGAAAAACAACTAGTTCATGCATGCCTTCTTCCATATGTAGTGTCTCTAAATTTAGTCTGAAACAGAATAAAATTTACACGTTGTTGTATGGTCATAGACAGTAGGTGGTAACAACTTTTTTACTCACCCGGTATAGATTGTATCGACAAGCATCGCTCAGAATTTCGAAATTAGTTGTTTATCATGAATAAATAAGTTTTTTCTCCTTTCGATTTAGCCATAACGAAATACACTCAAGATAGGACACCAGCTTTTCTGAGAAAAACAAATATTTTTCAGGGCTAACATTGATTTAGTGGTCCTAATATGGTGTAGCATCCTCTAGATTTACATAATCCCACGCAAAAACAGTTGTACATGAACATTTACAACTACCATATTTTTCTCGATGTAAACGTGATGACTAGTAATCGTTATCTTGGCTGACACACAGACTGTAAGGCAGACAGCAGGTGAAGGCAACAAAAAGAAATAAAATGATTATCAAGCATCAACATTCTATCGCCAATAACAAATCATACTTTTATCGCCTTATCTGAGATAGGGGTCTCTCAACTCTTTACATCTTATTTATTTTGTTTCGTCTTTAAGGACATTTGCGGAGGACAACCAGAGTTCATAAGTCACGGTGCTGACCAGCGTGATTTCAAGCAAGGTGGCCTGGGTATGCCTGGACAACAATGCAATGTGCTATTTCTGGAACTCCAGTATCCTCACTTTTTTAATTTTGTATGACTTTCAGGAGATTGTTGGGTGCTGGCGGCTGCAGCAAACATCTCCAGATTTCCAAAGTTGTTCCAGAGAGTGGTGCCAGAGGGTCAAGACTATGGCGATTCGTACGCGGGTGTGTTTAGATTCAACTTCTGGCACTACGGGGAGTGGGTGGAGGTCCTGGTGGACGACAGACTACCCACCGTCAAAGGCCAGCTGGTGTATGTGCGTCCCAGCGAAAAGGGCGAATTTTGGGGACCTCTGCTGGAGAAGGCCTATGCCAAGTGAGGACATTGTTGTTGCAGAAAACGTTTAGAAAAATTCCTAATATGCAAACTATTTTTTGCTTTAGATTTTATGGCAGCTACGAAGCCATCGAGGGTGGCAACAACTGTGACTCCCTCACAGACTTCACTGGAGGCGTGGTGGAACAGTATTTCATGGACAGGCCACCTGAGAATTTTGAGAAGCTGCTGGAGCATGCCCAAGCTAGGAAATCTGTGATGTCTGCGTCTATTTACGTAAGGTTTTGTTTTTAGTTCTTGCTGCCTTGATGCTGGAGACACTTTATTGAGAGCATTTTATATAGGGAGATCCGCGCTCCAATCCACAAAGAAAAAATGGTCTCATTGAAGGTCACGCTTACAGCGTCACTGGATTCACGAAGGTCAGCATGAATTATTACTGGTTTTTTATCTCTGTTTTTTTTTCTTCTATCAAATACATGTATTCCAACATGGTTTATGCCGAGAGGCAACTAGCTTAGGAATGCAAACAAGGCGTTTGATACGTTTTTATTAAATTTGTACTTTGAATGAATCCAAAACGTCATCGCTATTTTCTGTCAATTTGAAGGTGCAAAAAGATGGCAAGGACGTCTTCCTCATTCGCATTCGTAACCCCTGGGGTGATGACCAAGAATGGAATGGCCCCTGGAGCGACGAGTAAGTGCCATATACACGTGATGTGAATGTTAAAACAGGATGATCAAAAAGTCCTACCCTCATTACAAAAATTTATTTTTTCAAACTGATGAGCCACAAATAAGGAGCAAATCTTACATTGAACTTTAAAAACTTCAGGAGTTTTGATGTAGTGATAGTAGGACTTCATGATCACCCTGTATTTAAGCTTATATAGCAATACTGAATTTGATATACATGTACATGTATTTGTGTTTACGTTCTGGCACGTGCATGTATATGGTGACATAAGGAGTTCATAATAGAGGAAAGCGTTTGTGAAACTGAAACTTGTCAGTGAACTCGCCAGTCATCAGTGTGTGCTGCTAATGTCACTCAATGGTTTTCACATAAAAAGCGAACTTGAAGCAGGGTCGAAGCACTGCTGCTCTTTTTTCTCATCCGCTTCACATCCGTCTGACTGTTTGAGGGTGACTTGACATGTCCCAGACAATAAACGCGCTAGGAGGCAATAACAATTTTTTTTACAACCTACGCCTCTTCCAACGCAGAAAAATGTTATTGGTAGTCATCCAAACAGCGTTATTTATCTTGCTTCAAGAGATCTTGGGGGTCTGTGAACTTGGATGAGCAAATATTACATCTTCACATTCACTGTTTTGAGAGTCAAAACCAAACTAAAGATTTTTTAAGGGACTTACATCGGCTCTGATTACACTTATATTTTTCGTTAATATATTGCCCCTCTGCCATAAACACGATGAGTAAGTGATTTTTTCCTAATAGCGCGTGAGCTAGCAGTGATTGCCTACTTTTAAATACCGCCCAAAACTACTAATCCGATACTATGAAACTTATGAAACTATTGTAGAAAATGCCTAAGATAAATTTCTCGCCAGATCCAAAGAATGGAAAAGAATATCTGCCGAGCAGAGGGCTGCCATGGGGAATCCAGAGATCGACAGGGACGATGGAGAATTTTGGTAAAAGCAATGCCAAAGATTTTCACACATATTTGGTGGCAGTAAACTAATATGATATTCCCAACTGCATCCAGGATGTCTTTGGATGATTTCAAAGGACAATTCGACAGCATCGAAATCTGCAACCTGACCCCAGACGCTCTGGAGAGTGAGACCCACCGTTCCTGGGCCGTTAGCATGGCCCATTCCAAATGGGTCGCCGGCGTCACTGCTGGAGGGCGGTATCAAGAAAGTACGTTATATCAATGAACCAGCACAACATAAAATAATCCGTGTCCGATTCAAATAAATCGCAATTATTTTGCCATTAGTTGTAGAAAAACTGCATTTTACTGCAATATGCTGCAAAAAAGTCAAAGTTAAAAAAGTCCATTTCATGATTGCATTATAATCGCACAATTACAGCCGAAAAGAGCTTTTTTCTGCAATAATGTGTTTCATAACATAGCAAATTTACAGCAGAATATCTTGGGTATTTTGAAAATGTTGCCATCAAATTGCATTCCCGGGATGCATTTTTATTACAATAGCACATTAATTGCACTTTTTCATGTATTTTTTTTTTTTGCTGGGAATTGTGTTGCCTGTTAGCCACTACTTCACACAACTATTATTTCACTCCAGGAACATTTTATCAAAATCCTCAATTCCACATCGATGTCCAAGACTACGATGAGGACAGCGACCAGTACGCTTCCTGCGTGCTTCAGGTTCTCCAGAAGAACAGACGCCGAAACCATCTTCCATACCTGACCTTAGGATTTGCTCTGTACGAGGCACCAGAGGGGACCCCACTTCCGCTCAACAAGTCATTCCTGAAGAAGGCAAAGCCGGTGGACCTGGTGGCCCAGTACAAGCCCCGGCCACCACCATCCAGGATGATTGTGGAAAGGGTCCATTTGACACCGGCTCGCTATGTCCTCATTCCAACCACCTGGAACCCGAACGAAGAGGCCGAGTTCATGGTTCGGATCTTCAGCGAATTCGCCAATTCTACACGGTAAGGTATTTGAGTTTTAAAATTCCTAACAAGACCCATGGTTAAATTTAGAAAAGCTGAATCAATGTTTAGAAATTCCACATCGTATTTCAATAATATGTCTTTGGGGAAGTTGTTTTTCGTCAAAACCCAAGCTGTTCCCGTCATATGCTACGTCATCGCTTGAATTTCATACATTTATCACTTGTCAGGAACAGCAAGAAGGAATGAAATGTTTATTTTATAATTTCAGTGAACTGGGGCGTGCTTCAGATGTGTAGAACTGCTGATTTTGGGGCATGTGGAATGAGCTGGGATAACTGAAATTTATTTTATAATTTATTCCATCGTTGGAACCAGCTATGGAAATTTGTAAGAGAAAATTTGCTAATGAGTATTGTAAATTGAACATACTTAAGGCTAAGAACGGTATCATATTTAGGCAATTAATTAATCAATCATGCAATAGGGGAGTAAGTTTCCTAGAAAAATTGCAACATGGATTATTAAGCCAATTTATCAAACATTGAAAGAATGGGGAGAGGGACTGGCACATGTCTCATCTGATTAATTGACTTACAGAGTCAATTAAAATGATTGTTCATTAGTAGTGACTGGAAATGCGATTTTCTGGGAATGGCCCCGCGCTTGTTTTCTTAGTTGAGACAAAACTTTCTTGTATGCTTTCTCCTGCTGCTTTCTGAATTTGATAACAAACAATGTAATTTCGAATGAATGAGCGTGATGGTTAAATTTGCATTTGTTTACCAAGTAATTTAATCAAAGTAGTAATTAATGATTATGCCACAAAATCGAGGGAAAAATATACACAGTTGGCGAATGGCGTTCATTTATTCAGGCATAAGCAGCGATTGACCGATATTTGAAAAATCGATTGTACTGCATACTGACATATTCCAATGACTTGGAATAATTCAATGGATTTAGTCTTTAGACTGAATCTTTTGCTATTTATGCACTTTTTACTAGGTTTTCGTGATTTTACACTGCATTTGACAGTTCAAGTAGTCCAGAATAGTCCATGTTGCTAAAAATTCTTTTGTATTCAGTAAAGTTTCTATTTGTGCTAAGTGTATGACATTACAAATAAAAAGGGCTGTTCTACATGATAACCACCAAGAAATATTTTGTTAGAGGGTGGCGACCCCTCATGGCTCGTAAACTAGCAGTGATTGCCTGGAGGTTAGGGGCAGCATAATCAGAAATTTGCATGTAAAATTTGTTTTAGTTTTGATTTGATTATTAAAGAGTGTCAGAAAACTTCGAGACGCAACGGAATCCGATCTGAATGACGTCGGTCAAATTAAGTCGCATTAATTGTCGGTGCTTTCAGCACAAGGACGACTGCATTCTTTGTACTGGGATCAACGTTCAGTCCGCTCGTTGCCAGGCAGGTAGGACGAAATTATGTCAGAATGACGTATTGGGTTTAGATTCAGGTTAGGGTTTCGTGTTTTCTGACACTCTCTATTGGTTAGGCACAAAAATCGAGAAAAAAACTCAAAAATTCCTACAGTTAGGACAATGTGGACAACGGTCATTCTTGTATACTAGACGATAGAGATGTTATGCAGATTTTGAGCATGGGGTTTTCTAATCTACAGCATATATATCTATACAAATGCATCATTTTGGTAGATGGGCTTTTTACTGTTGAGATGTCCTAACAATTACAGTGGGTCACTGCCCTTGAAACATGAGGCCGAGAACTTGATAAAAAATCTAGCATCAATTTATTGAGATGCAGCTTAGCATATGTACATCAAGCCATACGGTGGAATTCCATCACTCGTATCAGACTGTCATACGATGTTACCGTTGTTCACGCTGGACGAAGCAGCTGAAGGGCGCCACCGGAAGTTGGCCAGTCTGTTTCAGCCTCCTGTAATCGTAAGGCATTGAAATGTTTATGACTGAATTATTCTATACGTATACCAGGAACCAAACTCTAAAACTGGAGCACGCACCATTAAAACTGTTTCATAATTCGGAGTATGCATCTCGAAGAAACTATGTCATTCTGTCAGCAAATGTAAATATAATATGTGAATTGCAAAACTTGGGTGTTATGAGAAAAGTCAATATTTGCCATTGAAAATTGATTGATGTCACTCGGGAAATAAGATCTGTAATTGGAAATTCCGAATATTTGCAAAGCAATTATTGTGGAATAATGCATACATGCAAGCATGCAACGGCGATTACTGGTACTAATGGGTGATATCATTTCTTTTATTCTCATGCTATGATTTCGAATCATATATCGTATTCCGCATTCGTATTGTGGAATATCGTATTGATGAATGTCTCGATGCATTGCTCTATTACTGGAAAAATATTGTACATGTATTTGTAGCACAGCGTGATCTAGCCGTTACATCCACAATTTATTATTTTCAGGCGTATATCACTGATAATGGACTGAGTTTTATACACGTTATTCATCATATCTGAAAAGTGATAAATTTAATTTTCCTTATCACGCCCTTCGTTGCTTGGAGGTACAAAAACAAACGGGAAGCTAGCAAAGCATAATTTTCATTTTTATTGTATAACAAATGTAGTGTTCCTCTCCCCATAAATAATATGAGATAGTTGGCTTCTCCTAACGGTTGGCATCATTGACTTGCGGAAGTGCAACTTAAATAAGCTATATACATGTATTTAGGTTGGTTTCAACGCACAAAAAACACAAACATGGAACAATAAACGGAGAGGGGGGGGGGGGGAATGAATGATAAATCCCAATATCTTGAACAGTTGTCTGTCTTCTACTTTATTTTAGACAAGTAGAGTTCAAATATAAGCATTATGTGCTCATTTGGAGCTGGCTATATCGTAAGTTACCCAATATATACCTTACACGTGTTTATTTGTTTTGATAACTGTGTAAACAAATCAATGCATGATCGAAAATACTGTAATTTATGCATCGAAACAAGTAATGGTGCCATAACAACAAATCGGAACCTGCAGAATGTATTATGGTGTGTTTTCCCTAAAAACATATTTTCATGTCTCGCTCATTTATTGTCCTTGACACTCCTTTATCATGAAATGAACTCATTGCAGGAATTTGGACTTCGGAGGAAGTTGCTGAAGAAGATTTTTATGCGTAACACCTATTGATTGGTCGTTGGAAACATTTTATCGCATGATATCCTGTTGAATGTGACTATATCTATCAGGCATCTTTGGGTATTGATTGGATTTCGATGGGTTTTTTTGATGGTTAGTGATTGGTTTTCCCATAAATAGGACGCGTTTTTCAGTGGCAAAATACATGTATAACGAAAGTGTGCAAATTGACACGAAAAATTCTTCTCAAAATGTCCAGGAGAGCTCCAATACCTTCCAAATACCAATCCGTTGTCGATGATTGTAAAACAGCGAATACATTATGGGAAGATCCAGATTTTCAGGCCGATGACAAATCTCTGTTCTACAATGGGAAACCGCCTTCAGGTTATAAATGGCTAAGACCAAAAGTAAGTTTTCATACGTCAAATCACAACTTCAAATACTTTTTTTAGCTACTTATATATTTTGCTTCGTCTGAAAGGACATTTGCGGAGGACATCCAGAGTTCATAAGTCACGGTGCTGACCAGCATGATTTCCAGCAAGGTCTCCTGGGTAAGCCTGGACAATCCAATGTGCTATTTCTGGAATTTCAGTAACCTCAATTTTTTTCATTTTTCATGATTTCCAGGGGATTGTTGGGTGCTGGCGGCTGCTGCAAACATCTCCAGATTTCCAAAGTTGTTCCAGAGGGTGGTGCCAGAGGGTCAAGACTATGGCGATTCGTACGCGGGTGTGTTCAGATTTAACTTCTGGCGCTACGGGGAGTGGGTCGAGGTCCTGGTGGACGACAGACTACCCACCGACAAAGGCCAGCTGGTGTATGGGCGTCCCAGCAAAAAGGGCGACTTTTGGGGACCTCTGCTGGAGAAGGCCTATGCCAAGTGAGGACATTGTTGTTGCAGAAAACGTTTAAAAAAATTCGGAATATGCAAACTATTTTTCGCTTTAGATTTTATGGCAGCTACGAAGCTATCGAGAGTGGCTACAACTTTGACTCCCTCACAGACTTCACTGGAGGCGTGGTGGAACAGTATGTCATGGACAGGCCACCTGAGAATTTTGAGAAGCTGCTGGAGCATGCCCAAGCTAGGAAATCTGTGATGTCTGCGTCTATTTACGTAAGGTTTTGTGTTTAGTTCTTGCTGTCTTGATGTTGGAGACACTTTATTGAGAGAATTTTATATAGAAAAGTCCGCAGTCCGAATCATACAGAAAAAATGGTCTCATTGAAGGTCACGCTTATAGCGTCACTGGATTCACGAAGGTATGCATCACATATTACTGTTTTTTTCTCTCTATTTTTTTCTTTTATCAAATACATGTATTCCAACATGTTTTATGCCGATAGGCTACTAGCTTAGGAATGCAAACAAGGCGTTTGATGCGTTTTTCTTAAATTTCTACTTTGAATTAATCCAAAACGTCATCCCTATTTTCTGTCACTTTGAAGGTGCAAAAAGATGGCAAGGACGTCTTCCTCATTCGCATTCGTAACCCTTGGGGTAATAAGCAAGAATGGAATGAATCCTGGAGCGACGAGTAAGTGCCATATGACACGTGACATGAATGTTAAAACAGGATGATCAAAAAGTCCTACCCTCATTACAAAAATTAATTTGTCAAACTGATGAGCTACAAATAAGTTTCAAATCTTTCATTGAACTTTAAAAACATCAGGAGTTGTTGTGCAATGATGGCTGGTTTATGATCACCCTGTATTTAAGCTTATATAGCAATACTGCATGAATTTAATATACATGTATTTGTGTTTGTGTTCTGGCACGTGCGTGTACATGGTGACATAAGAAGTTCATAACTCAGGAAAGCGTTAGTGAAACTGACACTTGTCCGTGAAATCGTCCAGTCATCAGTGTGTGCTGCTAATGTCACTCAATGGTTTTCACATAAAAAGCGAACTTGAAGCAGGGTCGAAGCACTGCTGCCATTTTTTCTCATCCGCCTCACATTCGTCTGAGGGTGACCTGACATGTCCCAGACGATAAAGACGTTAGGGGGCAATAACAATTTTTTTTACAACCTACGCCTCTACCAACGCAGAAAAATGTTATTGGTAGTCATCCAAACAGCGTTATTCAACTTGCTTCAAGAGATCTTGGGGGTCTGTGAACTTGGATGAGCAAACATTACATCTTCACTTTCACTGTTTTGAGAGTCAAAAACCAAACTGAAGATTTTTAAAGTGACTTACATCAGCTCTGATTGTATATTTTCCTTATTACATTCATTATGCAATTTTGAAAATGCGAAAAATGGCGGTACCACGGTATTTTCCCTGCTTTTTGCCCCTCTACCATAAACACGATGAGTAAGTGATTTTTTCCTAATGGCGCGTGAGCTAGCAGTGATTGCCTACTTCCAGATACCGCCCAAAACTGATAACCCGATACCAGGAGATTTACTTATGAAATTATTGTAGATAATACTTTAAATAAATTTCTCACCAGATCCAACGAATGGAACAGAATATCTGCCGAGCAGAGGGCTGCCCTGGAGAATCCAGAGATCGACAAGGACGATGGAGAATTTTGGTAAAAGCAATGCCAAAGATTTTCATTCATATTTGTTGGCAGTAAACTAATATGATATTCCCAATTGCATTCAGGATGTCCTTGGATGATTTTAAAGGACAGTTCGGCAGCATCGAAATCTGCAACCTGACCCCAGACGCTCTGGAGAGTGAGACCCACCGTTCCTGGACCGTTAAGATGATTCATTCCGAATGGGTCGCAGACGTCACTGCTGGAGGGCAGTATCCAGAAGGTACGTTATATCAATGAACCAGCCCAGCATAAAATGATCCGTGTCCAATTGAAATAAATCGCAATTATTTTTAGGCAACCTGCATTTGATTGCCATAAATGATAGCAAAATGCATTTTTCTGCAAATAAGTCAAAGTTGAACAAAAGTGCATTTCACGATTGCATTATAATTGCACAATTATAGCTGAAAAGAGCCATTTTTCTGCAATAATGTGTTTCGTAAGATAGCAAATTTACAAGAGAATATTTTGGGTATTTTGAAAATGTTGCCATCAAATTGCATTCCTGAGATGCATTTCTATTACAATAGCACATTAATTGCACTTTAGCCACTGCTTCACACAACTATTATTTCACACCAGGAACATTTTATAAAAATCCTCAATTCGTCATCGATCTCCAAGACTACGACGAGGACAGCGACCAGTACGCTTCCTGCGTGTTTCAGGTTCTCCAGAAGAACAGACGCCGAAACCATCTTCCATACCTGATCTTAGGATTTGCTCTGTTCGAGGCACCAGAGGGGACCTCACTTCCGCTCAGCAAGTCATTCCTGATGAAGACCAAGCCGGTGGACCTGGTGGCCCAGAATGATGGAGACAGGATGATTGTAAAAAGGGTCCATTTGACACCGGCTCGCTATGTCCTCATTCCAACCACCAGGAACCAGAACGAAGAGGCAGAGTTCATGGTTCGGATCTACAGCGAATTCGCCAATTCTACACGGTAAGCAATTCCAGTTTTGAAATTTCTAACAAGAGCCATGGTTTAAATTTAGAAAAGTTGAATCAATGTTTAGAAATTCCACATCGTATTTCAATAATATGTCTTTGGAGAATTTGTTTTTCGTCAACAACCCAAGCTGTTCCTGTCATATGTTACGTCATCGCTTGAATTTCATACATTTATCACTTGTCAGGAACAGCAAGAAGGAATGAAATGTTTATTTTATAATTTCAGTGAACTGGGGCGTGCTTCAGATGTGTAGAACTGCTGATTTTGGGGCATGTGGAATGAGCTGGGATAACTGAAATTTAGTTTACAATTTATTCCATCGTTGGAACCAGCTATGGAAATTTGTAAGAGAAAATTTGCTAATGAGTATTGTAAATTGAACTTACTTATGGCTAAGAGCGGTATCATATTCAAGCCATTAATTGATCAATCATACAATAGGGGAGTAAGTTTCCTAGAAAAATTACAACATGGAGATCTTATGCCCTCGCTAAGCTTAATGAGACATTATTAAGCCAATTTATGAAACATTGAAACAATGGGGAGAGGGGCTGGCTGGCACATGTCTCATCTGATTAATTGACTTACAGAGTCAATTAAAATTATTGTTCATTAGTAGTGACAGGAAATGATATTTTCTGGGAACGGCCTCGAGCGTGTTTTCTTAGTTCTGCTCTTCTTATTATTGCACAATTTTGAAACAAAACTTTCTTGTATGCTTCCTCAGTCTTACTAATTCCTGCTGCTTGCTGAATGTGATAACAAACAGAGTAATTTCGGATGAATTAACCAAATCCATTAATAGCGTGATGGTTAAATTGACATTTGTTTACCAAGTAATTTGATCAAAATGGTAATTAATGATTATACCACAAAATCGAGGGAAAAATACACGCAGTTGGCGAATGGCGTTCATTTATTAAGGCACAAGCAGCGATTGACCGATATTTGGAAAATCGATTATACTGCATACTGACATATTCCAATGACTTAGAATAAATCAATGGATTCCAACTTTAGACTGAATCTTTCGCTCTTTATGCACTTTTCACGAGTTCTTCGTGATTTTACATTGCATTTGACAATTCATGTAGTCCAGAATAGTCCCTGTTTCTAAACATCGTTTTGTATTTCAGCTCTGCGCTTTCATTAAAGTTTCTATTGGTGCTAAATCTATCAAATTAAAAATAAAAAGGGCTGTTCTACATGATAACCACCAAGAAATACCTTGAAGATGCGGGCGTTCCCTCATGGCTCGTAAGCTAGCAGTGATTGCCTGGAGGGTAGGGGCAGCATCATCAGAAATTCGCATGTCGAATTTGTTTTGGTTTTGATTTGATTATTGGTTAGGCACAAAAATCGACAAAAAACTCAAAAATTCCTACAGTTAGGACAGAGTGGACAAAGGTCATTCTTGTATACTAGACGATAGAAATGTTGTGCAGATTTGGAACATGGATTATTCTGAACTACAAATGCATCATACAATTGCATGCATCTTTTTACTGTTGAGATGTCCCGACAATGGCAGTGGGTCACTGTCCTTGAAACATAAGGCCGAGAACTTGATAAAAAATCGAGCATCAATTTATTGAGATGCCACATAACATATGTACATCAAGCCATACGGTGCAATTCCATCACTCATATCAGACTGTCATACGATGTTACCGTTGTTCACGCTGGACGAAGCAGCTGAAGGGCGCCACCGGAAGTTGGCCAGTCTGTTTCAGCCTCCTGTAATCGTAAAGCACTTTCCCAACGATGAGCAAAATAAGTACGATGAGGCAGACGTTGACGATGTCCAGGGGGTTGATGTGGTCCACCTTGGCGCAGAAGTCGTGCTTGGACAGCTTGTGGATGATCTGGTTGGGGTTGTAGGGGTCATCGCTGGCGCAGCGGATGTCGTCGATGTCCTTGAACTTCTTGTAGTGCTTGATGAGCAAGTCGTGGAGGGGGGCGACCACGTTGCACTCGCAGTTCCAAGGGTTGTTGCCCAACTTGACTTCGTCCAAGTACCGGGACATCATCTTGTCCATCATGTAGGTGGGCAGCTGGGTGAGGCGGTTGCCGCTGATGTGGAGGGAGATGAGGTCCTGAAAACAAGAAGAGAACTTAAAAACAAATTTAATTCCTTCCTTTCACACTCCCATATTCACGCAAAAATAATTTCCCGCAAGGGCTTGCCGGCAGCACGTATATATGTAGGAACCAACATGTTGGTATAATGTTGATTCCAGGTTCCAAAACACCACATTTCCAGCAATGGTGGAACAATCATTTCTACGTGCTGGCATAGTATTCAATAATTTTATTATTCACTGGCCTCTAGCAGTCCTAACCCTGCCAGGCTATTGGTCACGAGCTCGGCGTTGGGAAGACGAGTTACTCACGTTGAAAAAATCCGTTCTTTCCAATATGTTTATGGAGTCGATGGAATTGTTGTCCACGTAGAGGAAGCGGACGGTGATGTAGTTTGAGCCGTTGACCAGCGAGTGCAGGCCCTGGATGTGGTTGTTCTCCATGTGCAGCACGCTGGATGTGTCCGGCAGCATGCTGGGGAAGCTGTGGTAGCCCTTGTTCTGGCAGTCCACCCTGATGTTGGAGCGGAACTTGTTGCACGTGCAGTTGACCGGACAGTGGTCGAGCAGGCTCTCGAAAGTGACCGAGCCGAAGTTCCAGCCCTGGTCGTGGTACGTGCAGTTGATGCGGTGCCGGTCGTGGACGGTCACCTGTGGCACCGTCCTCACCCAGTCCAGAAACCATTCCATGTCCTGGCACAGGAAGGGATTGTCTGCGAAGCATCACAAAAAAAAAAACGAGAATTAGATTGGAATATTTGAATGGATTCCAGCAGCCATATTATGTCTTGAGCCATATTATGCATGGCGTGTATATGATTTGGGGCATTGAAGTATAAATGATGGCTTTTCATCATTCACAAGCAGTGTCAAGCACATTTTCAAAAAAAAAAATATCCCGATGCATTATCAAACAGCAATGATGACATCATCATTTGGTTACCCCACCCCCTATGATGGTGTATGTGTCTGTGTGGGTGGATTGAAGGGGCACAATGCCTGAAAGGCAAAATGGTGCCCGAACAGTAGCATAGGACGCAGACATACTGTATAAATAGAAATATGCAAGAAAAAAGAATAGGACTAAGAGTAAAAAAGAAAAAGGATAAACACAACAATATATATACATATAAAAATCCTACAATCCCTATGATGGTGACAATACTTTAATGTTCCCAGATGGCCCACAGTACAGTGTGTATTAGAGTATGTACATGTACCCCAGTGAGCAGTGACCAACAAAAATTTGAGTTGGGAATTGTCATTCAAAGTCTGAAGGTAAATGACGCCATTTGGAACTGTTTTTCTGCAAAGATTGTTGAACCAACAAGCGTAGGTTCTTTCAACTTGCATGCATACTGAATCATTTTACTTGCATGATTTGTTAAACAGACATACTAGTAGGCCATAGACATATTGACAACGTCGATGGCGTCGACTTGTTGAGTGTTGCACAAGGCCATGTTAAAGTAAACACACGCGCCAATCGAGAACGTTTGGGAATTCAATAATCACCACCTGCATCAGAGCCATAAGCCTATTATAAACCACAATAACAATCCACTAGAGACAAATGAAATTGGGATGGGTGCAACCTGCGTGCCGAAAGATGGCGCGATGACATCATTAGCATGCACTGCCATTCTCGATCGTTATCGTCCCAATGATGTTTTCAAAGCTTGCCAAAACAGGATTAACTAATTGTAATGTTGAGTACGGAGGGACAGAAAATTAAGTAGGTCATTTGATCGAATCTGTTTACGTGTTGAGCCAATTACACTGCGAGTGTAAACTGTGCAACTTCGTCTGATGGTGTGCAATAGGGGTCAGCTTCAGAGGGTCTAAATGTCAGGAGGGTCAAAACTGCAGATGGGGATATTGGAAATATTATGGTTCAAATTACTTTTCAAAATGCAAATTCTGGATTCCTGGAAATGGGGGAAAAGCGTCACATCCTGCGCACGGTTGCCAAGAAACTTTGAGGACAAAGTATCGCCTTATTGAGCCCTGAATATCAAAATATATTGTCGAAGGATGTACGTCATGCAGCGACACAACGTGCTTTGCATTTTTATTCTTTTTTTGCATTCTGTGCAATTTCAACCAGTATTGGAAATAGCGTGAATGAATGCTATATGTGGATGTGACGAAGATATTTAATCAAAAGAAAGACAGTTGAATGAGTTCATCATATAGATGAATTTCCATTGCGAATGAAAGTCGATAGTCATATCTCTATCAATCATGCAGTACCCTTATAAAAGACTTAAAAATTATTAGTTAGGCCTATACATGTATATGATAGTTATTCAAACAGGCTGACGTCATTAAAGTACTTACAAAAAAATAGCGATAAACCAGCTCATGAATAATTTATGATATTGATTCCTTTAATTTTAATTTATACTCAAGTTTATTGCTGGGAAGTTCTCTTTACCTGATTTAATACATCTGTAAAATTGAACTCATACAATTTACTTTGAAAATTATCCTCGAAATTCACATATTGCATGTCCATGCAGAGACCATATCTGTGTAAACTTGTGTACCTGTAAAATTATGGACATGTGTGAAAATATGGTATCATGGATCAGTAATTGCATACTGTATATGGACATAGATCGACTTGTGGCCAATTTCCGGTCAGATCTCCACATAAGGCCTATAATTTCCTTTGCTATTTCTGTGACATGACTTTCCTGTTGTTACAATCCCCGATTGAATGACGTGACAACTTGTACCAACACGACCTTGAATATGTCAAGAAAGCTGTAATTATAAAATCGGCCACAGGACATGGGCAGTTGCGAAAGTCTTCAAAACTGGTGTTTTTTATATACATGTACATGCATGTCTAGGTCTGTGTGTTGTTGTCCCAGTGCCAGTGAAAGATTTCATGGTTGCCTGAGCAAGATCTAGCAAAGTCCTATGAATCACACCAACAGAAGGGACTTTGCTATATTTAGTTGCATTAGTGAACAGTGAATGTAATTAGAGCCAGAGGGAAAAATTGACAGGAAACACCTGCGTTGCTCATGTCGAGGATATTAGTCACCAGTCAGACTTCCACCATGAAAACTCCTGGCTGGTGGGAACAGTCGCCTCATCGCCTTTAAAACGATCGATTTTTCCAACACTGGCGATAATTCGGTAGCAACTGATGAAATCAGTCGACATTGGTAGCCTGACCACGTGATTGGAGGCACTGTCGTGGATAAGTCCAGTGACGTGACCACGTACACAAATGTACTGTGTCTTGGTTTCTTGCAATGAGGTGTTCGAAAGAACTGTTTGGGGCATTGCTTCAGAAGCTGGCGTTCAAAATGACATGATTTGATTCCAAAGACGTGCCTGACAAAAAACAATTTCCTGCTAGGAATGACAATCATTGATGGCAGTCCTGTGACCGAAAACAATTCGGAATTGAGACTTTTTTTAAACAAAATTTGGTGCATTTCAGTCACACAACAACAGCTTTTTCGATATAAAACGCCCCAAATATTTTTTTTTATATGCATGATGGATGCATTTACAATGATGGATTTTGACCCAACAGTCATATCACGGCATCATCATTGATCAGACCCTATCACACTTCCGTTGTCACGTGCCATAATAATACATGTATATACATGTAGTATTATACGATTATATATATATATATTGATATATATTATACTAATTTATGGTGATGACCCCCAAGTTGGCCAAATACACGTATACCTCACAATTGGGATTGTGCAACGCCACTGGTGGCGCTGCAGTCAGCCACTTCCATGGCCGCGAGAGTAGGATAAAAGTCTCAAATGCAATGGGAAGTTTTTCATTTCCCCCAAATAAGCTCGTAAATGCGAGCTAATTATTATTTTAACGGTTTTGACTAACTCTGTGGTACCTAATAATACTCTCTGTTGGTATTTACAGCATTCCGTATTTATTTTTGGGCCACGAGCCTGATTTTATCGAACTTCGCCGTGTTATTCGATGAAAGTATCCTACTTTCATGACATGGGAGCTTACTCGACTGCCACTAGATGGCGACCCTTTCGCTTCACACTCCCATATAGTAAAAATACGAAGTGATGGAACTGGGTCGAATCTGCCGACCAATAGAGGTCAATCGCCTGTTGGCGATTAGTTTAGTCTAGTTGCGTACAATCAATGGACTTTCACCGACTGAACAAACATGGAAGCGCTAATCGACAAGCCACATCTCTCTGATTGGCTGACCTCCAGTTCCATCACTTTGTGGTTCTACTATAATACCCTCGTCATGCAGACTTCCCTCGGGGTGTCTTTTTGGAGCAAGGAGGCTCCAGACGTTAATCCCTCAGAAATGTTGGCCATACTCCCGAGCGTGCACGTCCCATGGGCCAATGAGGGTCAAATTTTTGGCAAAAACCTCCAGAAAAAAAACTATCTCGCATGTGGTCCCCCACTAGCAGGCACATCCTGCGGACCCGTCAAACATCCAAAAACACACATGTTTGACAGGAAGCCCTCCGGTCACCTTGGGCCCAGGGCAAGGCCCGGGGGTCACCTTCACCTCATCCTTACCGTGCATGTAGATGTCCCTCAGGTTCCGGTTGGCGGCGAACAGGTTGGTGTCGAGCCGTCCCATGTCGTTGCCGCTGATGTCCACGATGCGCAGCTGGGGGAAGCGGCCCAGGACGGCCCTGGGCAGGCGCTTCAGGTGGTTGGCGCCCACGTCCAGCACCTGCAGGGCGGTGGAGCGGCCCTCCGAGGGCCGGATCTCGCCGCACCTGAAGTTGTTGCGGCGCAGGGTGAGGTTGCGCAGCCCGGGGAAGTCGGCCAGGAAGTCCAAGCTCAAGTCCGCGCTGAAGTTGGAGTCCAGGACCGCCAGCGAGGTGACCTCGTCCAGGTGCTCCGTCTCGGAGGCCCGGCCCAGCGACGGCAGGCAGAGCTGGGCGGGGGCCGTCAGACCCGAGCAGGACAGGCCGTGGGCCGAGGGATCCAGGCGGCAGCCGCAAGGGGCCGGGGGGTGGTACTTCTTGGGGGACGCCGGGCCGGACCCGAGGACCAGCAGAGACAGCAGGACCAGGGCGTGCGGGGCCATTGTGCGGGGCCCCTGGATGGGGAGATCGGCCTTGTTCACCTACTGCTTGCGCAGAACTCCATGGCTGGCGACCAACTGATGTGGATTCAGCGTTTCACCTCCACTGCGCCGTTGTGAAGGTTGGACGCTTTGTTGGGACAGCCACTCACGAGACTGCGTGGGGTGGCCCGGTTCCGTTCGTGCTGAACCACCTGTTTGGCTAGTTTTGGGGGAACCTGCTCGTAGCCAGCGGGTCAGGGGAGGGGCCATGGGCTTGGGACGTTCAAATATTGGCAGCATCTCGGAGGGGGTGGTCAGCAAATGGAGGCAAATGATGATACCGTCAGACCTCGTTATAACGAACTGATACAGTCAGACCTCGTTATAACGAACAGTATTTCCAATCTTCGTCACAGCCTATACAGAAATAAAGTTAATTTCTACTGTTATAGCGAACAGATTTTCGAGGTCCCATGCACTAAAGTTACGGAACATCACTTGAAAAACACTCGCTAAACCCATTTATCAGCTCGCAGAAGGTGCTGCCAAGCATTGGCGGATCTAGGGGGGTGCCCAGGGTGCGGCCGCACCCCCCTTGCAGTTGGCCCCTTGACCCCTTTACTTTCACATTTGGTATAGCAATTTTCATTAAAAATCATTTCACTTTTCATGTTGGTGATTTTCAGTCAGCTAAGGACCTTAGCTTTCGACCCCTTTTTACTTGCAACGATGAAATCAATTAGGAAGGGATTAATTCTCCAAATAGTAGGGGGTACAATGTCTACGAGGAGAACAAGCAGGTCAAGAAGGGGGATGTATGGTATTTCGACAAACTGATTTCGAGCACTCATTTCTAGCACTTCATGTGTGATTCTTCCAAGCAAACAATCACTGTCCAGTTTTAGAGGTTATCTGTGATTTCTCAAGCTTATTTTTAGTATTAGCATCTTTGAAAATTTAATTACTTTTTAATAGAACATATAAATCTGTCTACATGAGAGGCGCAGATCTGTCTATCTGTAGACGATCTGACGTTATAATTTTAGCCAAAATTCGAATTTGCATAGTCAGCTGAAAATGAAACACAAGGCCGGTTTGAAGCCATGATAGCTAGCGTGACCACTAGTCTACCCACGCTAGTGTGATTGTTGTGTTTGTTTGGCATCATGAATTTTGATCCCTAAAATAGGAAAATTTTACATTTTTTATGGGTTTAAAATGAAGTTTGGTATTTCCCATATGTGTAAGGTTTTTTTTCCATTAACGAACATTTTCATGCCAATATCGAAAATGCGCGGCACCTCAAAATGGTCACCGGTCATTTTATATGACGTCACCATTCTGCATCCATTGCGATATCATGGACGCGTGCCTGCAGCGATAATCGACTTTTCCACTTTTTTCCATTACATTTACCGTGCACGTGTGATGCAGAACAGTAACGTCGTCGCAGTCGCACTACCATTTCAAAATTCCGCCGTTTTTGTGATTTTTCAACATTAAATCACGAGAAAACCATGCACATTTGAGGGCGAAAAACGACTGCAATTTATTACTATGGTGATATTATTTGTGAGATTTCCATATTGATATAAGAGACCCAGCTGCGTCAATTTTAAATGCAACTCCGTGCAAAAAAATCCCTTACGCAACTGGGGTTTAACAAATCAATACAAACTGAATTTATTTCTCGCCATGTAGCGTTTTCCATCCAACATTGAATTTGAGGATTCTTTCAGTCGTGAATTACTCCGTTTATTAATACAAAATTAAACGAAGATATGAAAAAATCGAAAGAGGGAAAGAGGGTGGTACGTGTCCAATTGATGACGCATGGTGACCGAAGTGAGGTGGTGTGTTGGTCAAATTATGATGTCATTATTACTGTTTATAAAATGTTGGGTTAAATTGCAACTTCCCTAAATTATAATTTTCTAATTATGATAAGGGGATTTTAGCGTCAAGTGATTGTTTTCAAAATGTGAGCATAAACGATGGATTTTAGTAACACTTAAGCACAATTTAAAAGAAAAAACGTTGTAGGTGCATTTTTGGCAAAATTGCGTGACAAGTTATGGATTCGTAATTATTTAATCAACTTTAGTAACTTTTGAAAAAAAAAAAAGGTTTCAAAATGTCGGCTTATCAAACAACTCAAATGTTCCCGCCAGTATGACGTCAATGGTGACGCAATAAAGATGGCGATGGTGAAAAAGATTCCTCGAAAAACGCGCAACGATTTTCTCCCACATGAGCACTAAAATGCTAGTAATAAAAATGCCATAGCAGCCTAATTATATCCGTCTTACATTTGGTTGTTATTTACATATTTTTATCTCAAACTATTGTTTATTTTGAACGCAATAAAGATTACTAGCTTATAGCTATATAAGCTAATCCTTATGGGATTAGGAGCTCATCCTGCATTGCACACCGGTTGTGCCACTGACAACGAGCTGTTTCGTGACATGTGCGTAGATTCTTCGGTTTTCAATATAAAGGTAAACACGTGCTTACTTAGTTATTAGTGTTTGCTTCGGCTGTCAATGAAAGGTATTTTCTTGTGCTTCTCGACACTGTAAGTTATATGGCGTACTGTCATCGAGCATGCATTTGTCAAGTTAAAAATCCAGGCGGTCATGGTTAGGCCATGATCTCTCTACCTTAGGCCTATGGTCCTATGCCTGCTTACACTTCAGTTGCAAGTTCAGCAATGAGTAGATGTATTTTATTCAAAAGATAATGACAACGAGCGTTGAACACAGTTCCCCAAGACCTAGAAATCCTGGGCTTGTCAGGGATATTTGAAAGACCTGCAAAATTGTCAGGGAAACATCATCTGCATCTCTGTCAAAAGAATTTGAGGACTTTCAATTATTGTTATCAATTTCTTGGTTCTTTTCTCAACATTTGTCACCTTCTCCCGACACCCTCTTTCACAATTACTGTATAATTTCATCATTACCCAAAAATGTTAGAACTTTCTGTAAAAAATGAGATCAGGAATTATAAATTTTCGCCTAAAGAAGTAGTAAGGGAGTAACTGGTACAGTATGAAATAAATTAAATAAGAAAACAACTCTATAGGCAAAGTTCTTGCGAAGCTGGATCAAAAGCCAACGAGGGCTCATGTTTGGCTGACACTCCCATCAAGATGATGATATACCGGTAACATTTGAACGCCCCCTTTGTGACGTGCAAGAAATGTGACATAAGTTCAAATTACAGGAGATCAGTGATCATCAGTCAATTAGTTGCTGTGGTATTCGTTATAATGGAGCATGTTATATTTTTTTGCATTTTTAATAGTCAGGAAGACTTGATTGAAGACCTGGAAAAGTCAGGGAACTTGAAAATTTCATATCTAAGGGAAACCTGTTTCTGCGCCAACCGTGGGCACAGGTGCATACAAGGGAAATCCCCGTTTCAGATACCCTTCCAAACTTTGCCTATCCCAATATTGGTTCAATGATATATTGCCATAGTCACCATCCCTGCCACTATGTACTCTCGATCTCATGTCTCTGAAAAACTGCCCAAAGTATAGTACAGTCAACGTACAGTAACAGAGGTAATTTTTGCAATACAAATATAATATTTACGGTACGAGTCTCTGAAAAACGTGTGAAGAAAATATTAATGAGGTGGAGAAAGTAGGAGAAGGTAACCTACCAAGTGGGATTAGTCAGTCTTCGTTAACTAATTGAATGTCGCTAAGCTCAGCATAATTGTTTTTTAATATAATTCCAGCGCAGTATTGCCCGGCCATTCTCTTAATTTACCCATCGATTAAATGTTTCAGTAACACATTAGCAAAAATGACTGAGAATGCTGGCCTCATCAAGCGGTTGGCTACATTTGTTCTTCAGGTTGATACTGTACCTACGACGGGAGATACTGTGAATGTTATCTGCGAAATAACAAGAGTGGAACTCAAGTATTCAACACATTTTATTGTTTCAATTCAGTCAGTCGTAGCTTGAGCTTAGGGAGGAAAATATCGGCATTCTTGGCATGCATTGGCCCATGGTACGATGCATGCTGACTTGGGCTAGGCTTTCTCTACTTCACCTGATGCGTCATAAATGATTTCTTTAGGCATATAGATTTTCTTTTGTAAAAGATACGTTCTCTCCTGTAACTTAAAACGATCTGTTACGCTGTCCTAGATTTTTGCAACAGTCCCACTCATGCGTTGGATATTTTCGTGACTGTAAGAATTCAGTAATATGTCTAATGTGTCCATCCATGTTTTTGGCGCTTGAAATTCCTCCCCAAGATTGAGACTACATTAAACTGACGATTCGGTTGTTTATGACAAACTTAACCTTTATCGACTTTGGGACCTCTTTCAGTGATGAAAATGAATTGAATCGTGCATTTTATCCAGTCGCACCTCAAATCGAAGATGATGATGATGATATAATGACCTACCAACGTGAAAAACATTTAAAGAATTCGATGAAAAAAATGGGATTGCCACGTGAATTTATTTCTACAAAAAAACGAGTAAGAATATGCCAAATGGAAGGAGATCTTTCAAAGATAAACAGACAAAGCCAATATTTTGGTTTAATTTGTTGTGCAAATTAATTTCATTAGAATAGTAGGCTACAAGCATTTTGGCACAAAATATATAATAATATATATATATATATATTATATATAAAATAAAGCAATGTCATCTGCTAAATTGAATTTTTGACGTTTGCATTTGTTGGTAATATTTTCAAAATTACTGTTTCTACCTCGAAGGCCAATACATCATTTCCTTAGTAATAATCAGTTTTTTTTCTTGTTTTTCCATGATGTGCTTCAGGATAAGGTGAAGCGTTATAAGCGTGAAGAAACAGCATATGACGACGACCGTTATGTTACTGACGATATTATGAATGAAGTTTTTAAAGAGTTTTGGGAGATAGAGGGGCCCAGTATTGTTTTGCATAATTGGCAAGAAAAATACAAGGATTACATGGACCCTAATTATATTATCAAAGAAGAAATGAAATTTAGTTTGGAAGATCTTAACGACATTGATGCCCCCGTGGATTCTTGTGAGGTGCTTGAGGCTCTTGGTGGCAAGAATTCCACTGTGACTTGTTGTGAGGAACTTGATGATCGTGATGACGGTGATACCAATGTGGTTAGTTGTGAGATGCGTGAGGAAACTGGCAAGGATGTTGAGGATGCTAAGGATGATGACACAGCATGTGATCAAACTGATAAAGATGTCGACAATGCAGACAGTGGCTATGATAAGGAATGGAAGGCAGTTTGGGAGGAGTTTTATGCTGCTCAATATGAACAGTATTATCCTTATTTTATGCATCATTATTACAATGTTTGGACTGACCCTCAAGGCGATTACCTCGAAAGATGTTCTGCCATGCGTGATCTACTTCTTGGCTTAGCCATTGATACATACCATTCCGTTACTTCACTCAATGGGGAAACAAACTCTGAGTGTGAAGCTGCTTCTGACCCTCCAAACAAGAAGGAAATAAGCAGCTGTTCGAGCTCAGAAGAACAAGCTACAAATGTTTTCATTGATATTGCACAGCCGCCTGATATGGAGGAATCTGAAGCTGCAAATCTTTTCATTGATATTGCACAACCGCCTGATATGGAGGAGTCTGAAGCTGCAAATCTTTTCATTGATATTGCACAGCCACCTGATATGGAGGAATCTGAAGCTGCAAATCTTTTCGGTGGTATTGCACAGCCGCCTGATATGGAGGAATCTGACCCTGCAAAGCCATTCAAGGAAGAACGACCTATTTTTATTAATGAAAAGTGAGTTTTTCTCATGCATTCTGATTATTACCTGCATCTCGGTTGAAATGTTGATACGCTATCTGAAGAATATATTTGCAGAGAATAATACTTTGAGTTCCACCTCATTGTGGGTCTGACAAGGCATTCTGTTGAAATATTAGCTACTAATGGTCCATCCCTCCACTTTCTCCATATCTTTCCTAAAAAATCGACATGCTCATTATAAAGCCATCACTAAATTGTATCAAGTCATTAGTTTCGACAGTAGGCCTAGGATAGGAATATTATTTTCGAGTGATGACAGATAAAATAATTCTGATGATGTTTGAAGAAGCACATGATATCCAATGATGATTAGCTAATGCTGTTTACTCGAGGCTGATGCATGCAAATGATGTGTCTTCTGTCAATTAAATTTCACTTTTTTTTAACTTTAGCGTCGCGCCAGAAGAGATGAATAATGATGAGAATATAGAGGTGAAAGAGGATGACGAGTCTCCTGATGAACTACAATTTATTACATCAAATAGAAGGTAGTGTAAGTTTCTATAGGGTGATTTATAATCCCCTTTATTCATGGTGCTGTACTGATTGCCATGTTTATAAATGACTACTATATTCTAACTTAGGGAAAATGGTGATAGTCAGGTGAAACAGACAGGCGAGTCTTCTAGCGACCTGGTATCAAGCAAATCAAAGCGAAAGTATGTTCACGCTCAATCTGAGGAAATATATATCCTATCCCACACTATAACATTTCCTCATATGAATCATATATTCATTCACACTTTATGCAGTGAAGTTTGACTGTATTTTTCTTTTCAAAGGTTTGCTGAAGAAGGAGCTGAAGGTTTGAATATGATTTACACCGTTGCTCGGCATTTAGACTTGGCTGTCCGAACTGAAAAGCCAGCAACTGATAACGAAATGGCCATAGTTGGTGGGAAAATAGAATATTGTCATAATAAAAAGTGGAAAAACATTAAGCGTGAAAGAAAAAAGAAACCTAAACATATAAGATATGATGATGACGCCAATGCCCTGGCAGATTCAACCAGCCTAGTGAGCGATGATACGGTAGGATTGATTCAATTATTTTTTTTTTCGTTTTTAAAAATGTACCTAAGTCACATTGTGCAGCTTATGAATGTTATTGATATCCTGTTGTTAGCAGTAGTCTTTTCAAATTCATTGCATTTCATATGCAATGAATTGAATGAAAAGGTTTGTATCTTTACAATTTTCACTTCTACAAGGCAAAAGCTATTCTTTCTGCCGTTTTGCAGGGGGGTTTTGAAGCAGATGATACTGCACAACATGCTGTTGAAACTCGGAACATTTTGCTTGATGATGAACATGATATTATCCTGGCGGACGAACCCAGAAAAGACCCAGTGCTCAAAAAATACTGGAATCAGCGGTATCGGCTGTTCTCAAAATTCGATGATGGAATCAGACTAGACAGGGGTGAGAATAACGTTTATGACAGACAGATTTTTTCCAGCATTGCTTGTAAAGAAGTATCTCTATAATATTTTCCATTATTTTGTCATTTATAGAGTCCTGGTTTAGTGTTACACCTGAAGCCATCGCGAAGCACATTGCCAAGCAGTGTGCCTGTGATGTCGTCATTGATGGATTTTGTGGTGCTGGTGGCAATACCATACAGTTGGCATTGACGTGCAAAAAAGGTAAGCCCATCTTGTATTTTTTTCAACCAGGTTATTCTCATTTCAGTTCATTTCAGTTCCTCTTTTTTTACAGTTATTGCAATTGATACGGATGTAAATAAAATTAATCTAGCCAAACACAATGCAGGTATCTACGGTGTTCAACACAATATAGAATTTATTGTGGGCGATTATATGCAGCTGGCTCCATGCTTGAAAGCTGACGTAGTATTTTTGAGCCCACCTTGGGGAGGCCCTGATTATATGAAAGACCGTGTCTTCAATTTGAAAACGATGCCGATTGATGGATATCCTTTTTATACACATTATATTATAGTTTCCAATGCTAACGCAGATGGCCCTTCCAAATGACATTTATGTTTTAAATTCCTGTCGGTTTTTATTATAATAATGAAATATCCTTAACTTGCTTTCTTACTTTCAAAATAATGGAAGTGACGCGTGCAATAACCAAAGATGTTGCCTTCTTTCTTCCAAAGAATTGCGACATGGATCAGGTAATGCCTTTTCACTTTACTATATAATTGTCGTTTGTACCTGTAACCTTCACATTCAAAGTTTTCGGAAATGCAATAGTTATTATTACAATGTAACCAAGAAAAATATTTTGTATTTCAGATGGTTGTACTAGCTGCTCCTTCAGGAAAAGTTCGGATTGAACAGAATTGTCTGAACAGAAAATGCAAATCAATTACTGCATATTATGGGAATTTAGTGAATGTGTGATTCGTTTTAGAATCCGTTGCTACCATGTATACCCATAATATGTGGGTCCCTTGGCAAACAAATCTTGATCTGTGATACGTAGCACTACAGGAACAATGCTGATTTGGCTAACATTGTTTGGCAAACTTCAGTGATGAAGGAAATTCGGCCCCATGATTGTCTGCATATGTTAATTTTATGTAAAATGATAATGCCTGAATCACCAGTTTAGTCTTTTTAAAATACCATCTTCTTTTTAATAAATGTGCTTTATTAATTGATGGGAAACTGTTGGGTTTTTTGCTTACAAGTATAGGTTTTTTTCCATTGGCATTATATTTAAAAGATTTATTTCAAATTACTAGAGTAACATAGTTTTAGTGATAAATGCTATTTGACAATTGTTATCACGAAGAATATGGATCAAGATGATTTCTTAGGAACTTCCATTACATCCTCGTACAGATTCCAACTAACGTGCGAACTATATTTGACATTTGGCACCTCGCCCTCTTCAGCGGCTCGATAGCCAGTGTATTCATTGGAACTGTACACCATTTTTAATTGGGGTTCTTCGCTAGGCTGGCCTTTGGCTTTCATCTCAGCCTTAATCATCTGTGCAAGAAGTGGTGGAAAAGGGCGATACGCAGGTAGGATCTTTTCTGACAGTGGAACAAATTGTTTTTTGCAGACCGAATCTTCATCTTCTTTGGCTACTAACACGAAATCTGGCTTGTAGGCAGACTTCAGTGGACGCAAGCCAATATATTTTCCTATCACAAGAAAGAACGACTTGTAGCAAACGTGATTGTGAGTTTCTAAAGCTGCACCAGTTTTTACCTCGAAACGTCTGCTCAACCATGGCCCTTCCAATTTTGTAATCCTGGAAACGAAATTATCAGAATGAATCATAATTAGTCATTAAAAATAGGGGACGTTCAAATATTGGCATCACTTTTACATTATTTACAGATACCACCAAGATGATGAATGATGACTAATATTTGAACACTCCAATACTCCTGCTATTGCAATGTACACAGCCATTGTAGCTATAGAAATTTACATACCGCATCCATCTCAGGCTCCACACTAACAATCTTGTAGAAGGTTGGCTCTGGGTATCTTGCAAAAGCATTTCTGTAAACGATTCTCCCAACGCCAAAATTCTTCAGGTGGCACGCTATTTCAAATAATGTCTTCCCATGGTACTTGGACGGCCTTCCAACCACACGGAGTGGCATTGTGGTATGAGTTTAGAGAGTAAAAATAAAACAAATATCAAGGGTGAATAAAAACGTGCTAATTTTTGAAAATAAGGTGGTGTTGCGCCATGCAGCCAACAGAGGGCGACTCTGGCCTTGAGTCTGTGTCGCCCTCTGTCGGTCGGATGCTTCGCGTGGTTCTGTTATTTTGGAATTGATTTTTAACGTAATGCCGTTATTTTCAAATAAATTTGCTCACCGTAAAACGTCGCCTCGTAAGTCAGCCTCTCTTTCCAATTTACACCGGGATATTGGGCCACAACAAAGCCAAGCCGAATTTGGGGTTGATTATGGCCCTATTGTCTTGAATTTGGGTGATTCCCAAGCCACCTTTGAGGATGGCAAATGGGTCCAGGGTAGGTACATTAGTCGGTGTAATCCCTTTTTAAATTTCAAAACCCAAACTTTTGATGTCGTAAATATGCAATTCGTTTCATTTTTAGATGGCAGCAGTGGGAACTCTACGTCTTCCAAAGATATTACGAGCTTGAAAAAGCATAACCTTCATCTGAAAGAAGAAAACAACCTTCTCAAAATCAAAGTAGACATTCTTTTAGATATGGTAAGTGTGTGTCATTTCTGATGGCAAACATTTTTTTGTTGCCTAGAGTTTTGTTTTATTGTGTAAAGTTGTGCTCTGTGAGAAGAGGATAATTAAGTATGGACATAGTTTCATTTGGTATTGACAGTCTTCCGGTAACCTACAGTTGGTTGTGCATAAAACTTCACAGTGGAGTTTTCTGCACAGCCAACTCCACTAGTTCCTTAAAATTTTGTGGATTTTGACGTAGTTTTCTCGGTATAAGTTTGGTTGAGCGCGTATGTCATAACTATAAAGATAATGTTTCGTTTGTATACTCACGGTCACTTAGTAGAGGCGTTTCGGTAGCGTGGAAAGGTGTTTTCGTTGAAATATAACTTGTAAAAGTCGGTCCTTTCACATTTTCTAAATGCGTATGGTGCAATTTATTGCTCTCTTCAACTTCAACACCACTTGATATATCCTATGTGGTCTTATTGGTACGGGGTCGATACGTGTTGCAAATTGCATGTATAATTTGCATGCTTGAATTAGCGCGGTTGTGTGTTCATAACGGTTCTAGAGCTTCCTACAACTCGCTTGAAAGTATGGTTCTAGAATGAATATTTGGTGGAATTGTTATTGGTTTTCCCCGTTTGCTTTTTCTATACATCAGCAGGATCAGTAATGGCAGATTTTTAATCGCTATGCTGAATTTCTCTTGTTATTCCATGAATTTTTAATTTGAGTTTTGGTGCACTTACTAGAGATATTTCTAAGCATGATATGAAAGGACCGTTTTTCCATGTGCAATTGGTTTTGACTATATAGCTCATTATTTTACTCCACATACTCCTGTTCTAGTTGCTGATGATGTACTGTGGGGAGTCTGCTGTTTATGGCATGCATTTTGGTTTAGGGCCTTGCGTATACAAAGATCAAATCAGATTACTTTGCGCCATCACATCTGATTTATTATTTGTATTTTACAGTTAGCGGAAGTGATGGCGGAGACCCATCTGCAAACAAAGGAAATTGAACAGAAACGTTCGCGAAAATAGTGAACTTGACACCCCCAAACCTTAGCGGATGGTCTTTTTATTCCTTCCATTTTGGGATCTGTTATTCTTGGCTAGGCTTCCATCATAGTTTTATATTCAAAAATATATCTTTATATACAGAATATACCATATACATGTATGTGCAGATATGCCACAATTAGCTTCCTTGTGAGTTTTTGAAAAAAATGACTGACAAAATGGAATTAATCAATTAGCGCTATTTATTGAGTTGTGCTACATTTCTTGTAGTAAGCCTAGATGTGCGAGTCAGTAATTGGTTGTGTGAATGTAAATTATACGAAAGCGCATATTAAATTGCTTTCACTTTTTTAAACAGTTGACATAACCTTCATTGACCATATCTCCCATGCTCTGGAGAATATTATTGTATCAAAACACATTTCATGGACTACAGTTAAACCAACAATGCCAGAATACAACAGTCATTTACAAATAATCCTGTTTGACAACAGTTGTCACTTTTTGTCCTCATTTGCCCTCACTGTCATTAACCTTTCTGCAAACTCAATTGTTTTTATTTGGGGTATTCGCCATAAGGTCGTTGCAATCTGCCACTAGTAAAGTCAGACTGCATCATTCGACAATTATTTGATAAGATTGTACTTTATGGTTCCGTGTCAAAGTTCGGCGTGTCCTAAAATTTCTTCTTATTGAATTTATTTTTGGACAAAAATTCCACAGGATGGTCATGGGAATACAAATTGTCTGAAATAAACACATGACACTCAGTTAAAATTAACCTGTTATATCTCTAACCAAACTGTTTGATATGCTGTAGGCCTATATAGTGTAAATTAGGGCATCCTGGCATCATTTCCTAGACTAAACATTGTTTTGCATATGCGTAGATTAATAACAAATATCTTTCATCATATTATTTATAGTGTGTTGACAAGTTGTTCGTAAAAATATGCTGTGTTATCGTCCTTTGGCATTTCGACTAAGTAAATTATGCAATGGCTAATCTTGCGGTAATATATGAGAACACCTGGCAGTGTCAAGATGTTCAATGCATAAACATGATCAAAGTGTGCCGATAAATGCAGATTATCTGGGACATATTAGGCTGATGGCATCACGTGACTCTTGTCGGAGCATCATTTACCGTACATCGAATTTTTCTTTCAGATTGTCCCTGCTAATTGTACGGGTCACGTGATATCGTCGTTTCAGGTTTGTCTAATTAGAGAATCAATTATTTTCATAGTGGGGTTATGAGAAGCAAGAAAATGAAATGTAGGACAACATTTCCCAGAGCCGTTTCATAGAAGAGACATCGCTATAATGCATGTTGACAAGCATTAAATGACAAGAACAAATAACAGAATTATGCAACAGGTGTTCTTGAGCATAATATGCGCATGTTAAATTATGCTGCCATATGTGATCCCAATCGTTTGCTCATTAATATAATTTTGTGAATTATCAGCATGAATTAGGGCGCCCAAACATTAGGGTAATTCAGAAATTAATGTACACGTATGTAATAGTTATCTTCATTAACGTTAGGGAAACACTAATATACTTAAAAGGATTTTTGAAGCAGGAAGCAGAAGAAAGCTGTTCAAATGCCAAATTAGTTTTCCGGAACTTATAAATTTGCCAAAAGTGAAAGGTATGTCACGACGGTGCTGATGACCTGGAACGGTAGAATGACTGTGTGAGCATGTCATGTACATTTATAAAAAAATGTTACTTGTATGAGTCACTTGCCACTGATATGAACCCATAGTTGAGGACGAATAGGCTGGATCCAGAAATGCCAACTGGAGAGATTAGCTGTTGGGCCATGAATAGAGTTGTCACGTGGTATTTCTGGAATGGGTGAATGTACTGTTAGATAATATCCTCTTGCTGGAACAATTTTTTTCAGCATTAGTTTTTACATGTCATACTAATCCCAGGAACAAACAATTTTCATTGAAAAATGACGTTTTTATATACCCTGCATTTTTCAGCGCCTGCTTCAGGCTGCATCGAAGGATTTTTCAAATACACGTTCAATAATACATCTACCGTCTCTTGAGACTACAAAGTTAAAGAAAAATTGGTTAGCATGGTACACGAAATTCGACCAGGCCATTGGAAAAGCCCGGAAATATGCATTAGGGTCATGCGATTTTCGCCTTTATTTCAATTTTTGGACATTTTAGGACAAAGGTTAAGATTCACATCAAAGGACTTTCTATGTGCATTTTTGTGACAAAAATCCAGTATTTTTGGGCACTGTGTCATCACTTGAAGGGGTATAAAATAATGCCAAGTGCTGCACTGAGAAGGAGGTGTCTGAAAATCACAATTTAGTGGTAGTCTAAAACTTGAACGTTGACATACGCCAAATGGCATTTAATCATGAAATTTACGGTAAAAGTTTAGAAGGCACCCTGTATGAGCTTGGCAGTGCTGGCAGTGATTGCCTGCCGATCAGGGGCAGCTAAATAACATTATTTCATTATTACAAGGTGTCTGGCTGTCTAAAAACCTGGAAAAGTCTTGAAAATCGTGCAATATGTCTGGAATTTTTGCCATTTAGAGGGGGTCGATCTGCCAAATGCTGATGAATGACGACCGAAGCGCAGGGGTTGGCCAAATGATGATGTAATCTACGCTGTTTTTAATTAAGATTGGGATTTTGATACATTTTTGCAACTAAAAAAATGTGTCTATGGCGTTTCTCCCTAGCATTTGCTTCATTATTCATTTTATAGGAAAATCGCCAAATAAAAAAAATGTTAAAATAATAGTTGTTTGTCCCCAAAAATGTGCTTATATGGTCTGGAAGTTCTATATAATTTGTCTGGAAAAACCTGGAAGAGTCACGGAAATTCGTTTGAGGACTGCCAGACACCCTGATTATTAGACAAGATCAAGTTAGTTTAATTATGGGAGGTTTAGTTAGCTTAAAACAAAAGAAATTCCGTTATTGGTTTATGCATTGAAGTACGAAATGCACTGCCGTGTGCATGTACCACAAAGACATACACGGGGTAAGATTCTGAAGCAAGTACCCACATACCTGAGAAAAAACCATTGCACCAGTGAAATTAAGCAAAAGGCACAGAGTCATCTCTTTGATGAGCATGTGCAGAAATTCGTACTGGACGATCCAGGAGTGGTCGGGGTCGGGCTCGCTCTTGATCATGAGCTTGATGTAGAACACGATCTTGAGGGTGCGAACCGTTATGTCGAAGAGGAGCAGGGGGGAGAAGACCTCGTTGATCTGACCCACCAAGTGACCAATCTCCAGATGACGATACTGGACAATGTGCAGGTTGGACCCTTCCCTGTTCTCCCACTTGAGCAGGAACTGGTTGAAGTTGGTGTAGCACACGTGGGTCGAGCAACAGACGAAGACCATCAGCATGGTCTGGAAATCGTTGATTTGCATGACCAACATGAAGTACTGACAGTCGGCCAGGTGGAAAAACGTTTTGGTCGCAATGTCGCTGCTGAAGGTGATGTTGAAGTAGTAATCGCCGATGAGGTATTTTACCAGCTCGACGTCCATGACGTGAATCTTGGCCAAGTTGAACATCAGCTGACAGCTGTAAAACAACATGCTCAGGCAAAGACACCCCAGGGACACCTTGCGAATTTGGCTGAGCGTTTGCTTCTTGTCGATGGCAAAATGGGACGTGAGGTGAAATAGCCTGTTGAACACATCGCTGATGCGCTGCCTTCTGTAAGCCAGTGTCAGGAAGATGGTGCTGGCCATGACAGGGTCGATGTTGCTGATCATCAGGAAGTCGAAGGTGAACTCGGCCAGCAGATCTTTGAACAGAGCGTAGAAGCCCCACATGATGGACGCCACTTGGAAAATGCAACAGAGCCCTACCAAATACTGAAACAGTTTTGCCCAGGTGCCTAATGGGGCAGCAGCGTTTTCCAGATTGATGTTAATGCCAACTATTTTCAGCCAAATGAACAAGGGCCTGCAACTTCTGCACAGCTGACTGACAAACGCCAAGTCGACCTTGTCGAAATTGAGCTTGTGCCATTGAGGGCCTTTGCGGTTTTCATCAGCATCCTCATAACTCGGTAGAAATGGATAAGCACGGTTTATCCTGTTTCTCAACATGATTATGACGCTGGTGTAGGAAGTGTTTTCATTTTATTCTTGCCAGCCAGCAAAGTTTTGGTCAAGTGTAATGAGTTTTTTTTTTTTTTTTTTTTTTTTTGCATTTTCTTATCATACTCGCCCCATATGATGACAGACAGATTACTAGCTATCAAGTTAATGAAATTGTCTTATTGTTCATCGGATAAGTTGATGAAATTAGATGATTGTTCTTCTAGTAACGCCTATTGGAGACTTTTGATTACATCGATTCAATGGTCCTTATTATCATTTTTTTCTAGTTATGATGCTGGACTTTTGACACTTTCTTATTGGTTCAGAGTCAGGCCTGAACATGCAGGCTGCGTCACCAAATGGGGAGTGACTTTAGAGATATTCAATGCTTTCGAGTAAATGGGGTGTCATTGCAAAGATAACAGACAAGGAGTGCTCCCCCCCTTAAATTTAGTCCTAAATGGAAAATGTGGCAAATGTGATAATGTCAATGCAGCGAGACTTTAACGAGGTACTCATGGATGTAACATAACTCGACCTTGAACCTTTCTATCACAGTCGTCAAAAACGTATCTTTAAACATAATAAAGTACAGTAACTGGTTCCAACTTGAAGTTGAAGATGAGGTTATTATAAAAACGGCTCATTTAGATGCCATTCAAGAAATGCAAAAGAAATTCGCTGAAGGGTTTTTTTAATCTTAAAGAAAATGTTTTTAGACTAATCTCGTCCTATTCCACAACTTTCAAATTGGAACTATTGCTCTAACTTTAGTATGTGACAAGATGCTTCATGAATGGACTGATGGAACAGTTCAAACTGCAAGATGCTAGGTAAATCTGCAGTAAGCATCCCAACTTATGATGGGTGATGAAATCATGAAAATATATGGAGATGTTATTTATATGTATTTATTTGTTGGGGAAACTCGTGTTGCCATAGTAAATGTGTGTACAGTATAGTATTTGTGACGTGCTAGGATTCAGCGAAGATTAAATTCTTCTTGCTCTGGTGTCCAACATTCGAAAACAGTGACGCCCAGGTTAACCTCCATCCGTTCATTGCAGATTTGATAGAATTGAGAGATATGTTACTATAGTACTGATAACCTTTAAAAATAAACATGGATATGAGTGTCGACTCTTGAGATGTCATGCTAGGAGTCATGCCAGACTCAAGAGAAACTCCACTTACCACTGATACAAATTCATAGTTGATAGTAAACAGATTGGATCCTGTAATTCCCACTGGCGCATTGAGTTGTTGAACCAGGAGTAGGTTGGTCACATGGTAGTTCTGAAACATCAGTAAAATGGACGTTGGCAACATTATCCATGGTCGTGCACGTTAATTTCCAACTACAAATTAATGCGTAGGAAATGCCCCAACCCTGCATTTTCCACAGTCTTCTTCAGGAGAAGTCGTTGGATTTTTCAAAACTGCTCTCAGCAATGCATGGACAGTTTCACGTGACTAAACAAATAAGCGAAATTGTTAACATGGTTAAATTAAAGTGCATTGCTTCACTGAAATACGCTGCAGAATTCCTACGCCTGTCAAATATGTCAACTCTGCCTTTCAAGACTTACAGAGTGAGGAACATGTCCGGGCCTCATATTTTCTATATTGCAAACCAGGGCAACAGCTAGATAAAATCTGTCCAGTATGTCAACTTTGCATTTCAAGACATAAACAGAGTGAGGAACATATCTGAACCTCATAAATCTCAAAAGAGGCAAGAATATCTTCCATCAGGCCTTCCATGGCAGTCACAGTTGAATGGGAAACTAAAGACAATTGAACAATGCTTACCTTCAGGAAAACCGTTGATGCAGCAAGCAGGAACGTCATACAGAGAACGATTTCCTTGATGAGCATGAACATAAATTCATAATCGACGATCCACAGGATGTCCGGATGGGGTTCGCCTGTCGTGATTCTCAGTTTGATGAAAAACACGATTTTGAAAGCTCGATTAATGACGTTGAAAATAACTATGGGAGAAAACAAGCCGTCGATGTTCCTGACATAATTTCCGATCATGAAATGCCTGTACTGGATGGTGTGCAGGTTGGCACTTCCTCGGCTAGGCCACTTTCGCAGGCACGCATTAAAGCTGGAGTAACATTCCACCAGCAAGAGACAGAGGAACGTGCAGAAGATGCAGGAGACGTCGTTCATGATCACCACAATCAGGAAATAGAAGTTGTCGAAGAAGTGGAAAAAGATTTTGGTGTACAAGGGCTTGCCAAGGTCGATGTCGAAGTAGTAGTGCATGAGGTACTTGACGTGGTTGGCTTTCATCAGAGGGACCTTCGTGATCTGGAAGCCCAGATGAATGCCGTAGATGACCAGCGCCATCAGGCTCAGGGCTATGGCGATTTTTCGGATGTTTTTCAGGGATTTCGGCTTGTTCAGATTCATGAATCCGAGAGTGCTGGTTATTTTTCTGATTTCTTCATTGATCCTCTTCCTCCTCCTGATTAGGATGACCACCGTGATGGTGGCCAGGGTGGGCTCCAGGTCTGTCACCATAAGGAAGTCGAAGCTGCCAGATTTGATCAATTTCTCGAAAACCACGTATATGGTGTAAGTGAGCGAAAGGGCCTTTAACGTGCAACAGACAACGATCAGGTATTGGTAAGCTGTCTTGAAGACGCCCAAGGAATCGTCCCCTTGGACGTTGTCGAAATTGATGAAGATGCCCATCAGGCGCAACCAGAGCATCAGTGGCTTGCAACGCTCGTAAAGACGTTTCGTAAAAATGGGATCAGAATCGTTGTAAGGGGCAATGATGGCAGTTTTTGAAGTCTTCACCGAAATAGAATTTTGAAAATTTGCCATAAATGGATAAACGCGATCGGAGCTTTGCCTCAGCATTTTCATAACCTGGCAAAGCAAGTTGTATTCGACGAATTTCCAGAGGTTTTATTGTGCAGAAGTGACCTTTGATGTGCCCTAGAACCATCTGTTTTTTTTTCTTTATGGTCTCAAACGATATCATTGATGCTTCTTGCGTTTGCCTGTTATTGGTTTTGTCCTATTTGCTTTTCTTATCAATACACTAATTGCGTATTTGTCTGGCTGTTTCATTTCTGCAGTAAATGGAGGTCTTGATCTCTGTCTTGAAACCTGGCTTTTTTCTCTGGAAGCGCATTTTCAACAACTAATGCGCACAAAGAATGGGACCAAAAGTATAGATTGGAGTTCCAAAAGTGAATGGGAATTATGGCTTTTGGGCCCAGAAGCGTTGGAATCTTGAGATGAACTCAAGCGACTTTTCAGGTCCCAGAAGGGACTTCAGGGCCCCTCACAAGATTGTAAAGTTCACAGAGCCCTTAAAAGGACTTCCTGCTCTTGGCTGGAAATATTAGCAGGTACCAGAGCTTTGCTGATTGATGGGGTGGTATCAAATAATACATGTACCTTCTGAATACCATCCAAATTGTGCTAAAACATCATAGGGAACGTTCAAGTACGATGCCATCATCTGGGTCTTATCATCTAGTTTTGCCAAAAATAATTCACCTGCGGCGTTTTTTAGGTACATCATATACAATATCCATATACTGTATATATATCGGAATATCAATATCGTGTACCGAATCTCGCAGACACCCTGTATAAGGCACCTAGCTAGCAGTGATTGCCTAACACTTAGGGGCAGCTAAGTGAAGACTTGACAAAGCGATGAACGCCCCCTATTTCACAGTGAAATATGTTATAGATCGTGTAAAATGAGAAAATTATAATATTTTCATGTGAAAAATATCGCATGTTTGCATCCGAAGAAATTTAAATATTGCGGGAGCAATCCCCCGATAATAGACGAGTAATGAAAGGACCTTTTCATATTAATTGCAAATCAACTGTAATGTTTTTACATATTTTTTTATCCCACTTTCCTAATCACGGAGCGCTAGTTATTAAGTAATGAAATTGTCTTATTGTCCACGCAGTCGAGCGGCAGTCCATCAGATAAGTTGATGAAATTAGTTCATGTTCACTGCGTAACACCCATTGGAAACTTTTGAATGCATCGATTTGTCCGTTCTTATTACCCGTATAGGTTTTTTTCTGCTCATTTTGTCAACTTTTTATTACAACGTTATGATGCTGCTTTTTTATTATTGGCAAGGCAAATTATACTTTTTTCCTCATCGTTGCGGCCGACGTCATAAATTTAAAAGAAATAGTTGCTATCCATTCATAGGTGTTTATATTTTGAAGGTTCTTTTTATTCATCATATTTTCTCGACATACTAATTAAATACCATAAAATACGCGTGTACGTGTTGGTGGTGGTTGTGATGATATTCAGCGAAAATTAAATCATTCTTGCTTAGGTGTCCAACGTTCGATAACAGTGAGTCCATCCTCCATGCGTTCATTGCAGGTTTGATAGAATTGAAAGATAGGTTACTATGGTGCTGATGACCTTTAAAAATAAGTAGGAATATGAGCGACTGTTATAGGAGTCTGGATTAAGGCAAAGAGTCAACTCCACTTACCACTGATACAAATTCATAGTTGATAGTAAACAAATTGGATCCTGTAATGCCCACTGGAGCATTGAGTTGTTGAACCAGGAATAGATTGGTCACATGGTAGTTCTGGTAAAAAAAACGTTCAAAACACATGTAACGTTATTAATGTTTTCACTGGTCGTGCACGTTTGTTAATGCGCATGAGATGTCCCAACCCTGCATTTTCCAGAGTCTTCTTCAGGAGGAATTGCCGGGTTTTTTAAAATGGCTTTGAGCAATGCATGGACCGTTTCACGTGACTAAAATACAATACGTTATGATGGTTAAATTACAAACATCAAATCAACTCAGTAACCTACTCCAATACAGAACATGTACAGAAAAATATTCTGGAAAGATTTCTGCGGATATTTTCTTGAGAATGAATGTGATAGTATTATGAATCTAGCTCGGTGTGTATATTTTTCAGAGATTCTGTGGCGATTCTGCAGAACATTAACAGAGACCATTTTTCAGAATATCACCAGAAATTTTGCATCACTAGGCATATATTGCAGATATGTATTTCTTGCAGAGATGAGTTGCCTGTGATGTGGTTATTTCTTAATTTTGTTGCTTTTGAAAAGATAAGACAAATTTGGTCTTCTTCCAGGTATCCAAAGTACTTAGGGTCAAATGATGTAAAACGTCTTTCAAAAGACAAACCTGTACATTACAGAATATCAATAAAAATAACCTTCATCTGAGTGCCATCGCAGAATTTCTGAAGACCGAATGTGCACTATGGATTATTGTAAGGAAACAAAAACATTTGCACATCTTGTTCAACTGCTTACCTTGAGGAACACCGTCGATGCAGCCAACATGAACGTCATACAGAGAACGATTTCCTTGATCAGCATGAACATGAATTCATAGTCGACTATCCATAGGATGTCTGGATGGGGCTTGTCGTTTCTGGTAATTCTCAGCTTGATGAAAAACACGATTTTGAAAGCTCGATTGATGACGTTGAAGATCAGGATGGGGGAAAACAAGCCGTTGATGTTCCTGACATAGTTTCCGATCGTGAAGTGCCAGTGCTGGATGGTGTGCAGGTTGGCATTTCTTCGGCTGGGCCACTGTTGAAGACACTCGTTGAAGCTGGAGTAGCATTCCACCAGCAAGAGGCAGAGGAACGTGCAGAAGATGCAAGCAAAGTCCCCCACGATCACCACTACCAGGAAGTAGAAGTTGTCGAAGAAATGGAAAAAGATTTTGGTGTACAAAGGCTTACCCAGGTCGAGGTCGAAGTAGTAGTGCATGAGGTACTTCACGTGGTTGGCTTTCATCAGAGGGACCTTCATGATCTGGAAGGCCAGGTGAGTGCCGTAGATGACCAGGGCCATCAAGCTCAGGGCTATGGTGATTTTTCGGATGTTTTTCAAGGATTTCGACTGGTCAAGATTCAGGAATCCGAGCGTGTTGGCTATTTTTCTGATTTCTTCATTGATCCTCTTCCTCCTCCTCATTAGGATGGCCACCGTGATGGTGGCCAGGGTGGGCTCCAGGTTGGTCACCATCAGAAAGTCGAAGCTGCCAGATGCTAACAACTTCTCGAAAACCACATATACGGTGTAAGTGAGTGACAGGACTTTCAAAGAGCAGTTGGCCAGGATCATGTATTGGTAAATTCTCTTGCAAATGCCCAAGGATTCGTCCCCTTGGGCGTTGTCGAAGTTGATGAAGATGCCCATCAGGTGCAGCCAGAACATCATCGGCTTGCAGCGCGTGTAAAGCCGCTTTAAGAAAATGGGATCAGAAATGCTACATTGAGCAATGAAAGCCGTCTTGTGAGTCTTCATCAAGACAGAAATTTGGGAATTTGCTGAAAACGGATAAACACGATCGGAGCTTAGCTTCAACATTTTTCTGGCCTAGCTGAACAAGTAAGTTGGACTGAGCTCCCAGCTGCCTGTTATCTAATTAAGACAGAAAGTCTGATGTGTCCAATAACCATCTTTTTTTTTTTCGATTCGTTTTCTCAAACCAGATCATTGGCGCTTTTTGCAGCTGCCTGTTATTGTTCTCACAAATTAGGTTTTTTGTCATTCCACTAATTGAGGATTTTTCTTTCCCGAAATAATTGGAGGTGCTTTTTTTCTTTGGAAATGTATTTCCAACTCTTAATGCTTGGGTGGAAGTGGACCATAGGTATAGATCCGACTGAGGTCGGAGTTCCAAAAGAGAATTGGAATAAACACTTGGATCCTCCGAAGGCTTTACTTCTTCAAGGCATTCCTTGGCCTGCTCCTATGCCCCTGCTCTTGGCTCTATCAACGTTACATCAAGCAGATTTTAACATGCATTTCGAAGGTACCCCCAGCAGAAAATTTCCCTTGTCAAAGTCAAATGAAGTGCAATTATTTTGCAAGTAATTGCAAAAAAAGTGCAAGGATCATGTATGTTAAATCTGGCATAAAAATTCAGTTTTTTTGCCATTAATGGTAGAAAAAAATTAATTTTTTGCAATTAATGCAGAAAAACTTCCATTTTTCTGCAATAAAGTGTTTCATACGATGGTAAATTTACAGGTATCTAAGTGAACTCCTGGAATGCACCATTATGGGAGAAAGTGCCCAGCACATTTTGGTGTACATTTCTTGCTGGGTAAAATTAATTGTACTTGGATTGGGTACCTTTGATTTCTGCAATATAATCAATTTAGAAAATGTCTAATGTCATTATAATATCAGTGATGACTCCACCTAGGTGACCTTAAATACATGTGTATTGGTTTGTCCTGTGGATTCGCACGTGAATGTCCATTGAAGCCTTGAAGGCCCACATACAGTTCATTGAATTACATGTACACCTACATATGTTATATAAATTAGTATTGTGCCCCCAAACCACCTGCCCCATTCATTATTGATTAGATCATCAATAAACAGCCAATAATATCCAAACAAGTTAGGTGAATGCCTCCTCGGCGTTGTTACACATGATGAGGAATTAATTACCATGACAGTCACTTGGCACTCGTGCACCAAATTGAAATCAAAGTTGGATGAAATGGATATGCGTGTCTGCATATCTGCACCAAAAATGAAAATTTAAGTTGGAGCATGTTTTCGTCTGTTTAAATAGTGACGTTGGAGTTGGGGCTTGCAAATTTGTACCATGAATTTCCACCCGTGTTTATTCAGCTTTTATCGCCTAACGTTAATGTTTTGGATGATTTGTATATTCCGTTGTGCTATTTGTCTCTGCCCGATGACGTTCCATGGGAAAACCTGAAAAACAATAATATTATTGGTGCATGCTAACTGGTATAAATGCCATACCAGAAGGAAGCATTTGCTCAATTTGTCCTTGTAGCACGTCCAGAATGAAGCTTAATCTTTGCCTCGTTGTCTTTGCCAGTGTTTGCTGGAATCATGTCGGATCTGCAAGACTGGCCAACTACATCCTGTCGTTTCCTGCTGCTGCTGGCAATTGGTTAGATTATCTGAAGGATGGCCCTGATGTCATTGCCAACACGGTAAGCTTGAGGGTGCATTCGCGGTATGTAATGCTAATTGCCTCATGCATGGCCTCTACAGTGTTTTCCCTTTCTGCTGCCCCTCGGCCGCCATAGACACAATGAAAAAGTGGTTTTCTCCTAATGACTCGTAGGCTAGCGGCGATTGCCATTCGGTTGGAAGTGTCCCAGTAAAGAAATTACATTGTTTGGCTAATAGTTTAGGATCTATAGGTTAGATTAGGCTAGGCAAGGATGGACACATTTCTTTTTGAAAGATCAAAAAGAAATAAAAGGTTAAACTATATGATATCTTTCATGCCCCAAATGTGCACAAAATATGTGTATTCTACACTGCTTGTCTAGTAGGACTTTATCGTTTACTTATATACAGTGTATATATTTGTGTTTTGGTGTTATTCCCTTTTTTGTTTTATTTTTCTACTTTTTATCCTAATCTATACAAAACTATAGCCTAAAATATATTTCTTTACGGAGCCGATAGTTGATCGCAGGCAATCACTGCCGGTTCATTTGCCGTGCTTCGAAAAATATTTTTGATCATGCAAAAGAGCAAAAAGCTCGGATAATACTTTAGTATAACCTTTGTCTAAGCTGGTAATGCAATAAGGGCTGACAATTAAAATTATATACATGGCATGGTAACGGAAAAACAAACTGTTGTTACAGTTGATGCGCATTTATGAATCATGCGAATCACATCTGGCAACTAGTTGTTAATTACCTGCAGCTGATGAATTCCAAAGTAAACAATACGGTCTAGCTGTGAGGTGTATTTTATGGATGAATGTCAATGCGCGTAACCTCGTATGAATTGAGATAAATTCCATGGCACTAGATTAATTTTTATTTTTTTTTTCAAATAACAAACATTTTTTATGCATAAACTCTACAATCATGTTCGCATAGACGATGTAGATCAGCGAAGCAATATCAAAGTAAAACTTAATATTGCAAAATGTCTGTTTTTTATTTCTTGAATGCAGTTTTTTCAATCTCATATATGACTCAATTGTGTGATAATATCAAACAATGTTCTCGTAGATTTCCCTGCTTATTATAAGTATTATACTTATTACTCTAAAAACAATTTTGATTTTTTTCTGGACGAATTCTATAATAATTCAGTACATAACACAAGCACGTTTATCAATGGTTGCTGTGATCACTGTTTATTATGTATACTGGTATGATATAAGCAAAGAATCGTATTAATATGGAAAAATATTCTTATAGGTTGACATGGTTACTCAACAAAAATTTATAATCGAAACGCACACCATTACGACGAAAGACGGATATATCATTGACCTGCATCGACTGCCGCCTCAAGGAGGTGCAACTCCCATTTCCACTCCAGTGCTGCTTCACCATGGATGTTTTGGATCTTCTGCACTTTGGGTACTGAATAAACCTGACCAGAGTTTAGGTATGGTGTTGCTGGCCAAAACATTGATTTTCCTTCCTCTTGTACTTCATATTCTCATTAGTTCAATGCCATGTTTTCTTTGTTTAGGATATCTCCTTGCTAAGAAGGGCTATGATGTTTGGCTTTCCAACGTCAGAGGTATGTTAATTAAATGTTGAGGGGCATTATTTAATTTGCAATTCACAATGATCTGTCGAGAGTTAAGATACTATCGCTCCAATCCTTTCATGGTCTTGGCAATTCTTTGCTGAGTTGAATTAAATACATGACCTCCTAGTATTAGGACAATTATTGTTTTCCCAGATAATGAGTAAATGTATCAAAATAGTTTTACTACAAATTCTTTCGATTTGCTCAGGTAACAAGTATGGTCGGCGGCATACGACACTTGATCCAGAAAAGAAGGAATTCTGGAAGTTCAGGTAATTTTTAACGATAACATTGAGGTGGCGAGGTGGAATTAAATAGTTAAAATTGAACTTTTCAGTTGGGACCCAATCGCTCTCATCGATCTGCCAGACATTATCGATTACGTTCTTAAGAGCACGTCCAATAGTAAACTGAACTTGATTGCGCATTCGCTCGGCGCTGCTCAGGCATTTGCACTTCTATCGACAAATGAGACGTATAATAACAAAGTAAGTGCCTGCGCGCAGAGGGCCTACATGTTCCTATTTGAAAAGAAAAGATATGTTCATGCAAGAATTGACTTTATTTTTCAGGTGAATCATTTATTTGCTCTTGCACCAGAAGTCAACTTTACTAACGTGAGAAGCATTGCCGCTAATGCGCTTTCGAAGTTGCATCCTGCAGAGCTGGTATTGAGCATGATACAAATACTTACAGTGCTGTTAAAACGATACTAGCAATTTTACTTTAAATTTCTATTTATAGAAATTACTAGAAAGCTTGAATATATACGAGTTCAACGTTCCTAGGATATTCAAGAAAAAGTCGCTCGGCATTGTACCCAGTAGGCTGGTTGTGTATTTTAACAATATAATCACCTTAAACATATTTGGCGTCACTTGGGCTGATATGAGCGTTGTAAGTTTGCGGTTTTCTCGTTTACGAATTTTGCATACGATGCGTCACATATCAATTTTTTATCTACATTAGGAGAGATATCCATTGATTGCTTCACATCTGCTAAGTGGCACCTCAATATATGTTTTGGGCCAGTTGCTGCAGGTCAGCCGAGTTTGTGCACACTTTAAATTCGCAATTAAAGTATTCCCCTACAATGTGCTAATTAATGTAAATTGTATTGCAGGTTATAAAGACTAAGCGATTTGGTAGTTTCGATTGGGGTGAGAAGGACAACCAAATCAAATATGGCCAGGTAAGCTTGGACATTCAATTTTTAATAATGTGTTTAATTCAAGTTCTGTATCAGAGCTAATAATAATTTCGACTCCATCCATATCTAAGAATGCAATAATTGGTAAAACCCTAATGAACTTAGCAAAGCAATGTAGTCACCATTTGCAAATCATCAAGTTTACAAGTTTTATATCATGAGTCATGTAATTGCGACAATATCACACAAAAATTCATTTGCATGGGGTATGTTTTCCAGAAAACTCCACCAGATTATGATGTTACTAAATTGAAAGTGAACGTGACACTCTATTATGCTCGGAACGATAACATCGTATCTGTCGAAAGTGTTGATCATTTGGAAAAGGTCATTCCGAACGTCGCTGGCAAATACCAATTTGGAGGCAATTCTTTCAATCACTTCGATTTCTTGTCATCTATTGTGGCTCGAAAAGACTACGAAAAACTGATAAGTTTGATTTAAATATTTAATGCAGAAACGCACATTTATCCAATCATTGATGTTATCATACTGATCCAAAAGTAATTATGTTCACTAAAACATGTTCTACCTCACATTTCCAAACTGCACATCATGCATTAAATGTAGGCTTTTTGGAATGAAGCTATGGTTGAATGCAGAATTTCATGCTAACATCTATAACATGTCAACATCATAAATCATGAAACATGTCTGCTTCAAGCGCATGTTAAGAATCCACAACACAATCATGGGAAGACCACCCACAAGAATGCAAAATTATTTTTCATTCTTTATTTGATCTGTTGGAATTCTACAAAATGGACACCGGTCGTGCTGTAAAATCTGTAGTTCGTAATCATCGGCATGAAACAGCTGAAACGGAATGAAGTATACAACATTCAATTACAAATTAATTGGCAGTGTCTATCAGCGCTGACTCTAGTATACATCTTTGCACAAGTGTCAAACAAACATGACATGGCCGGATCTCACGTGACTGGTTGGTACTTCGTAATACAGCTAATATTTCACATATTTACCTTATTGCAAAACGTGCAATGACTGACAGTCACGTCTGGCAGTAGGTTTCGAAAGTATGTGTTGCGCAATGGTTTGCTCCGCTCTAGCACAATCACATCTGCCCGATCCATTGCGGCAAGAGTCCGTCGATTCAAAACAACCGGGACGTATTCCAAGCCACCTTGCTGATTTAGAAACAAGGAAAAACGGCTTAAAAGGGCATGAAACCAGCACCAACTAATAAACTGAACAGCACACTAACCTCAAAACTCATAAGCCTAGCAGTAAATGGATCATCACTATCACTCGCAATATTGTCAGAACCACCATCAAATGTCAAAGCTTCATAACCTAAAATAATTGAACGTTAGCCATCAGCATGTCATGTGAAGAACTGATAGGATAAAAGGACACTCCAGAATAGTCCCTGCTCCAACTATGCACAATCTTTATATTCCAACCCTAATTGTCTGTCCCAGCTGTAGAAATTTTTTATTTTTATGTTGATTTTTATTATTTTCCGTTTCTAGGCATAGCCCTTCTAAAAATAGTTTTTTTATTGGGCCGCAATTGACCATAGGGAATCACTGCAAGCTAACGAGCCGTAAGGGAAACACGATAGTACAGACCTTTTTTATTTCTAATGTCCTAAACACTCATGCATATGTGAGTGTTTACCTCATGGCTCTTAAGCTTAGTGATTGCCTGCAGTCAAATGCAGCCCAATAATATTTTTCTTTAGATTATTTTATTTTAGGTTAGGTCATACCGAATAAGTAGATTTGAAATTTAAAAAAATTCTTTTTTGAGCAGGGACCATACTTGCCATAGCCAGAAAAAATTCAAACCTTGTTCTTGTGTTTCTGACCACTTGTTCTCCTCAGTTTTTGAGCCGATACGAGGTGAGTTCGTGTCGGAATCAATCAGCTGCAGGGCTTCCTCGTCAGTTATGCCATCTTCCAAGATGAACTCGACCAATGGTAGAATTTCTAAAGTAAATGTTTATTTCTATTTCGGGTTGTTTGTTTTCAGAAGAAAACTTGCTCTTCTAATCATGTTGTGAAACTCACCAAACGACACGAATGAATGCACAAATGGTTGTGAACAATTCACACACTGATTACCCCTCATATTTACTATTGGGTTGGTCGTTGAACACCGATAACACAACGGGAGCAATTCCTTGAAAAATGTAACTTTGATTGATTTGGTATTTTAGTTTGCACTTTGAATTGTTAGAGAAACCACCCACCTCTGCATCGTGAAATGGCTTTGACCTTAAAGCAACAGTCCCCAAATCCACTAGTTCCTGAAATCGAGTCGGAATTCGCAAAAGTTGTAATTTGTCGAAGGCGAATCGAGCTAGCTTAAATGCGCCCAGAATCTTTCCTTGTTTCGCCAGGGCATATAAAGTCGATCTTAAATTGCATTAAGGAAACTCTTTAAACAAACGTGTATTAAAGCTCGTAAATAGGCTTGACGAATGAGGATACACTTTTGAAACTCCTGGAGGGCAATCTCGGGCTATCTCGTGATATAAAAACCTGGCTATGTTGAATATGGCTTCTGGCAAGTATGATGTAAAAGGCTCATCCTGAAATTGCAACCATGTTCATGAATATTATACGCATATACAATGTATATTATAATGTAACCACAATTTAACCTGACCCCAAATGGCTTTTCTGAACATTAAGATGTGATATTTCATTATAAATTGGCTTCTCCGTCCGTATAGAGATGCAAAGCTTAAACTATTACTTACTATAAATCGTTGAATGGTGTGGTATGCGTAGTAAATTTCGGCATAGCGCTCGTACATGTGGTGCTTTTTCAAAAGCTCCTCCGAATTCTTTTCACCATCTGTAAAAGACGTTCGTGTGAAAACAATATCAGACGTAATTGAAACCGAGAACGCATACACAAGATAAACCTAACCTCTGATAAGGTCAAGGCAGTGCCTCGATAAAATCCAGTAGTAATGCCCCGCATCATCAAACCTGCTTTCGTGAACAGCATTGTGTGTCAGCTGTTGCAAGGTTTCAAAAGCTAGTTGTTGATGTCCAGCTTTACGAAAAGCTTGAATAATGAAGAGAAAGTGACATATTTGGAAACACTCTAAATTTCACTTCCGAGTCTTGTCTATTATACAGACTAATGACATAGACAACGTACCTTCTTGGGCTTCAAGAAATCTGTCAGTTTCAGCAAGTTCCTGTGCATATGGTAGATAAATCATTTCGCGTAATTCCGGATATTTGTCAGCCAGAAGAAATGCCTGAAATAATTAATGGTTGGATGAAGATAATCCAAAATTCAAACTTTTTTGCTTAACCTACATGTAACTTAAGCTAATCGAAATTGACCTAAAACAAATTTAGCTGCCCCTTCGAAGAGGCAATCACTGACAGCCTTCGAGCTATGAGGGGCAGTGCACCTTTTCCTAGTCTGTGGCAGCTAACAACTAGGACCCTTTTTGATTTTCAATGTCCGACACTGAACACACAATTATTTACTCTACTCAAGTAGTAGAGTTGAAATAGAAAAGGAATTTAATTTCGAAGCAGTATAGCCAGAATATTTGTTGAATTGTTATTCTTTTTCATATCATTAAAAAGTATTCATACTTCTTCCCATTGCTTGGTTTGAATCCGCAGTTCAGCGAGGGCTTTTTGATTACCCATTTTTTGATAAACGTCGACGGCGTACGAGAACTGTTGCAATTTAATGAAATAGTCCGCGCACAATAGTAGAGCGCTCCTGTCTCCTTTATCAAGCTGTCGACTTATGTCCACCAGCCTGAAATGGATTGGTTCGAAATAAAAGCTAGACATTATTTCTCTGATATCAAGAATAATATGACCCTTGCCAGAAGGTCTATTAACCGACTCTACTTGCATTTCTGTCCAACCGTTCTTTCCTGCAATTTCTATGGCTTTGATGTTGTCGCCGGCCGAAAGATAGGTTTCCACAGCTGTTCTAGGCTCGTTGATGTCTGCAGCCCAGTCCGCTTTTTTCCTCAGTAGTGATTTCTCGTCGATACCGCTGCCGGCATCTGCCTCGCTTCCATTTTGCCCCACAAATTCTTGTGCTTGGTCAAACATTCTGAGGTCTGTGTACATTTCAACTGCTTTGCTGCTCTGTTTGCACTTCCTGTAAAGCTTGGCCGCCTCGGCAAATTGGCCTCGGTGGGCGTAAATGTCCGCCAAGATCAGCTCAGTGACCTCAGTTGCCGATCCTCCGTGCTTTTTACGAGTCTGTGACAATTATGCGGTATTGAAAAGTTTTACTGGTGCAGCTTCTGCATGAGCCAGGAATGAATTTGAAAACTTGATAAAATTACCTCTAAGCCTTGTATTAGGTCTATAAACTTCAAGTTTTTCAGTCGTATGTAGGCCTTTCTTGCTACTTCGAAGTCCATCGCTTCAAGGGCAGCATGTGCCAGTGCTGCCCAATCTGCATCTGTCACTCCTAAGCAGGCCACGCTGTACGCCTCCCTGCATCCAAACACAAGCCAAAAATCATCAAATTCTTAGGCGACACAACACTGTCAAGAGGTGGTAAAACCAGTCAACGTACGCAAACAAATTCCGTTCTAAATACTGAAACATCGGTGCCGACTGCGGGATTTCCACTGTGGCCATGGCGTAAACGTGGAGGCAGAATACTTTTGAGCCGCAAAATCCAACAACAAACCCCTTGAGCAAAAGCAAAGAATTGCATTATGTCGCTGCTGCAGATTTGCAAGAAATATGGTTCGGTCTTACCTGCAATTTTTGCTGGTGGACTGGAAAATCGGCAACCTTGATGCTCAATAGACCATTTCCAGAAAAGCACAGCATGTGTTCGTAACAACTGTTCCAAGCCACGCTATTCGCATTCGGTTCCTGCCAATTTAAACGAGCAACTGTTAAATTGAACAACTGGGGAACAGTAAGACCAAAGACGAAAAATATTGAAGGGAAGTGACCTGAAATAGCAATTCTTGCGTGTTTAGATCATAGACGAAACAAGTATTTTGTTCGTCGACAACAGCTAGCTTGGTCCTTGTTGCGCTCATGTCTAAGCATCTGACTGCAGACCCGATTTTGGTCAAAGAGATGGGGAAGGGGTTGTCCAAAAATATTTTTATAATTTGTCCGTTTTTCAGACCAAGAAGTAAGCCTTCGCTACCGGGTGGTCCACCAATAACCTTAATGTAACGGATCAAACTCTCCAAAACCCATTCCCTCTCCTTCACGCCCTTGAAGCTGAGGCACTGGAGTTTTCTTTCCTAAAATTATTTAAGAATATGTTGCGGGATGAATACACGTCTCGATAAATGCGCTCAATTACGAGTTTTTACCTGACAAAGAACGATGTTGTTTGTGCAAACTACGAGTAAATTGCACTGGATGCTCTCGTTGATTTTTTCCTTGATTCGATAATGCATATCGCTCGACTCTCCGGTATATAACTCATAAATGATTATCCTTTCTGGCAATTGTACCTAACAGAGAAAAGGCTAAGAAACTACACCAAACTGCAGTAAAACCATGTTATAAGAACTCACGGCTAAGCGGTGCTTGTAGATTGCAATTTTCCTGACAAGGTCTCGACACTTTATCCTTACTAAGAACAAATGGAAAAAAAATTCAAAATTTGTTCAAAGCTGAAAAAAATCTGTGAACATTTTTAGGTAATTTAAGATTGATTTTATTCCCTTTCTTCACGAGAAATTTTGGGTAATTTATCAGTTTACATGTGGAAATTTATATTGCAAGACTTCATCTCACCTCGTTGCTCAGTCAATAAATGCTGAATTATCAAATCGGTCATATTATCCCGGTAGGCATATCGCTCCTTATATAAGCCATGGACTGTACTAAAAACCAGTTGATAGCAAGCCAGGGTTCCATCTTGACAACCCATTACCTGATATGAAAAACTATACTGTATATCACTTCTGTGCAGTATGAGTTATAAAATTAGTGACATACCACGTGATTTGAATCTGGTTTAGAACGGCAACACCACACCCATGAGTCCATCTCATTGCCAATGGCCCCCAATTTAATGCCTTCTCTGGTATAGAGGATTGCTTGCTTATTGGATCCACACACTAAAATATATTCTCCTTTGCTAAAGTAGCTGACACACAAGGGTTCAAAATCCAACAAGCGATCCTTGTAAACCTGGTAACCATAAAGTAAAACAGGCTTGTACTTTGTAACTTTTAAGTCTGGAATTGTATCGTCAATTTGGGAAAACTAAATAACAGCTAAGCAGATATGCAATGAAAATAGTATAACAACAACAACAACAACCTGTTTGCCGTTAATAGTATAAAATGACAAAGTTTGGTTCCAATCTCCAATGCAGAATGTGTTTGATGGATCATCTCTGCAAATGAAAAATTCTTTGCCATTTCCATTTGAAAGTTAGAGGTCAATAAGTTTGAAATAAGTTGTGGCAGTGGCGAACTCACTTTGATGGGCTGAAACACACTGACCAGACGGGCAGTCCACCTGGTCGCTCAAGCCGCAATGTTTCCGTGCCGCTCTTTTTTAAATAAAACCAGGATCACTTATGTAAATAGCATTCCACTACCATACGACAAGTATTCACAAAAACGCATATAACAATGCAGGTGAAGAAATATATTTACTTTATTTCGTATTGAAACATAACCGCTGTAAAGTCCAAGAGCAAGGAGCTGTCCATCGAGGTTCCAGCTACAGGACGTAATGCGACTTCCAACTTTGTGTTTCTGAACTGATTTCTGTTCTGGGGACCAGAGACCGAAGTCGCTCACGGCGCAACTGGCTAACATGGCAGATGTGGGATTGTAAGCGAGGCATTGAATTGAGTCATTGTGGCTGGGGAAAGTTTTCCAACAAAATATCAAATTATATCCAGGCAAACATAAATACATAAATTTAAAAATAAGAAAATAAGTAAGAAAATCGCTAAGTGTAAGCGAAACAAATTACGAATATTTCAATATCCCTTCAAGTTTAGAAGTCCAGATGATGACATGTTTGTCTTTGGAGCCCGAAGCAAATCGTTTTCCATCTTTAGAATATGACAGGCAATATACAAGGTCTTTGTGGGCTTTGAGAGTTTGAAGTAGTTTGCCATCCTCAGTTGAATAAACGAGAACTCGAGACCCTGCAGTGACGAGCAGCTGCGAACCATCCGGTTTGAAAGCCAAGTCATATATGCTAGAAGGTAAATAAATTAATTTTAATATATGGATTAAGTTAGGGTTTTCTCTGAGTAACTCACTGGCATGTGCGTGAAACATGAGTTTACACATGTGGGTATACTAAACATGTTGTTACATGTTATGATGGTAAAAAATATTCAGGGTGAGTCAAAAGTTTGAATCCATGGGAATATATGTCATAGGTTGGGCTGAGTCCAATATACATGTATTTGTATTAGCAAGTCATGTGTGCTCTAGCTTCATGCAATGACGGCTATATCTTGACGACCAAGCTTGGACATAATTTTCAAGCTCAAATTCCATTTTATCACGAAAACTGTCAAAAGTTAGGGCACTCGATCTTCAATTTTTTAAAAAAAAACACGTATCAACAAAAACAACATGCATAAGTTGCTGTGGTCAACGTGATAGTTGTCATAATTTTATCGTGAATTTCAAAAGTACACCCTCTCCTCCGCAATAAAGTCAAAATTGACTATTTATGATCCAAAATGTATTTCAATGTCACCCTGTACAGTACAGTGAACTTGTATTGTTTTCCGTTGCCACAGCAACCATGGTAGAACTGTATAAAACGCTGAATGACAACGTAAAACCGGTGATAACTCTCTACTTTTATGTTCATACCATTGCTCTTCCTTGTCCTTATCACGAATATTGTCAATCCACGCTGGAATAGTCCTCATTTCGTTGAAACAAACATAAAACTTTGCAGCAGACTTGAAAGAGCCTCTACTTTGGTGTGTCGTACCACCACTAGATGGTGCGACGGTCGCTCAGTTGATAAATAATTTGGGGTAGTTGACGTGAATCGTTCATTCTACGATTATGGAAGCAAGGTTTGTTATAATATAGCTTGAATTATATCGCCACTATTACGAAATATTCTAAAGATAGTTAGGAGTGCATAATTTAATTGAGTAGAGACTCAGTAGAAGCCTACAGGGCCCTATTCCACAAAGCCTACCACAGGGCCTCCACAGTAGGCCTAACTTGTAGTGAATTTCCAACAGATTAAATTTGTAAACTAATTTGACTTCTTTGTACAAGCATGTTTTACCTGCCTTTCTTCAATTATTTTCCATGTAGGACCTACCTTGTATTTAATTATTGCCATATTTTAACCCCAATTTCATGCTTCTAAGATGTTGTACACTAATTCTTGTACGTTTTTGTGGAATAGGGCCTAGGTGCTGTTTGGACAGTTTTAAAAAATTTAAAAATGTCACCAAATCAATATTCCGCAAATCCTGTGCATAAAGTGAAGCTGCGATCGTAGACCTACACCAAAAGGAAATGATGACTTCGGCTTTCAAATTCAGGGAATTCATTCCTGAATCCAAACAAGGAAGTATAGCCAATGTGCCTCGAATAAGTGGCGAAGAAATCGGTTCCTTTTACGAAGAGCTCACTAGGCACACTGCAAATGTAAACAGTGCGACAGAGGCCACGTTTAAAAGTCCCGCTGCGATAAGGGCGTCTAAGGCACCATGTACTAGCACCAAGTCCAGTTCGGCTTCACTCAAAAGCGCAAGACCTACACAAGTATCAGTGGGTTTCCTCTTCCAGTGTGCTCAGAATGGTGATGTTGCTGGTTTAAGACACTGTTTTGTGGAAGGAGTGAATATCGACTCAAGAGATGCGTACGGTTGGACTGCGTTAATGTGCGCTGCATCTAGCGGTGCTACGAGTGCGGTCAAATTTCTTCTTGACCATGGCGCCGATCGAGGGGTGTTTGACAAGTCTGGGGTCACGCCGCTGCGATTGGCTCGGATCGGCAACCATTTGGATATATTAAAACTGCTCCTGGACACTCCTATGCAATCGACGACAAACACCGTGAAAGTCAAGCTGGAGAAAGCGGACCCTGTTGACGTTAGTGACGTGAAGTGTGAACATTATTGCAAATTGTGCAAAGTAACCATTCGTGGCACGACGCTGGAAAACCATTTCGCCTCAACAGTGCATCAGTTTGTCGGACATAAAGCCCATAAATTTCCCTGTAGGGCCCAGTATCACATTCCCGAAAGTAACGTCGGCTTTCAAATCATGGTAAAGGAAGGCTGGAACAGAGACGATGGATTGGGGCCTTCGGGGTCCGGAATGAAATACCCACCAAAGACAATTCTGAAAAGGGGTCGTGATGGATTCGGCAGCAGTTTAAAGTTGAAAGCGAGAATCACACATTTTGGACCTCGAGACGTGAATGCCGTGAGGTATCAGAAAATGTCCAAGGCGCCAGCACAAACGGGCATCAGCAAACGAGAACTTTTGGAAAAAGAAAGGACTGATAAAATGAAGGAAATTGAATTTAGGAGAATGTGGTATACTGAGGATTAATGTAAACTCTGGATATAAACTAAAATTTATTTTGTTTATTTCTCTACAATGCTTGTCTTATGTTTGAAGACTGCACTGCTGTGAGTGCAGTAGTCATGATGTCATTACATTTATGTACAGTAATAAATCAAATTATATGGCTTATCAAGAGGTTAGCAAGATGTTATTATCTTAGGTCATTATCTACATTATCATCATTCATTACGGTCAAAATAAATTATATGTTTGTCCACTTACATAGGCAACCGTTGAAGATGTTACAGGAGGACACTGATCAGCTCTTGACCAATCTGTGTGCAGTGGAGGAGGTGGCAGAAGAAATCCTTACGGATCGACAACAAATTGTGAACTTGGATCGCAAAAGGAACCAAAACCGAGAAGCTATGAGGTAATATAATTGTTGAGCAATTTATATGTAGCGGAATTTACCTGAATTTGTCTACTGCATGTTCCTCCAAAATGATTGTGCGAGTTTTAATTGTCGACTGCCAGTTAGTTTAGTTAAGTGGTGAATCGAATGGTTTGCTGCTTTGTGAAGGTAGTAAAACTTTAAACAAGTAATCTTGTTTACCCAACAATAAACCCATTTTCACTTTATAATTTTTAGAACATTAGCTAAAGAAATGGAGAAGGCAAAGAATGAGAGAAGCACATGGGTTTGCTTCGGGAATATGTTCTTAAAAATGGACAAAGGAACAGTTCAGGATCAGCTGCGCAAAGGTAGGCTATCACGTTTTGAGCTTTTTGAAGGTGCATCATTTATGCCCTTGTTAATTATAACTGTATTTTCAGATCAGGCTTTGCTTGATAAAGAAGTAGACGATTTACGTAACGGACTGAAATTCAAGCTTGATAAGTTGCGCGAATTGGAAGGTCAACCAGAATTGCAAGGCTTTCATTTACAACCATTGTCCAACCAAGAAATAATGGCAGTGAGCATAGGCAATCGATAAGCAATAAGTATGTTTTATTTACATAATGCAGCAGTATACCATTGTGGTAAAATTTGATAGAAGGATGAATTGCACAATTCTTCACATTGCACATTCCTGCCTGGATTCCACGTGAACTTGTAAACGACACTGAAAAGAGTGAATATCTTTGGTTTAGATAAGTTTCATTATTTTTTTGCGACATCAACATAAAAACGCACCTTGGGTCATCCTTCAGTGCGCATTTTCGAACATGATTGAGAAATTGGTCGCAGAAATTAAAACAAATGCATGGATCCCAAAGGCCCTATAGAAACGAATCATTAGTCACCTTTGCCAAGTATTACATTATAAAAATGTTCAAAATGTGTAGCAGTCATTCCAAAAGCTTTTGAAAAGGAAGTTCATGTCATACGTTCACCATGGTTATATTTGAAATTTACTATGCTAAGATGTGCTCTTTCAATACTTACGGTTGCCATTTTTGGTAGGTTCCTCACATCGAACCACTTCAGATCTACAACATAGCCATCATCATCACGAAATCCACACAGAATTTTAGGAATGCCAATGAGGAAGCTCTGAGCCCACCATTTTAACAGCTTGAATCTCCTGAAATTTCTATCCTGACGCCCATTGGTGATTTCCCTGCTCGTCTTCAGCTCAATGTAGTCCTTCGTAGTGGGCGTACCCCGAACGTTAGGAGCTATACAGTCAACTTCTGCTCCATACAAGATGCTGTTGGTGACCAGCTTGCTTTTGCAGATGCTGCAGAATTCCTCATTTTCATTCACCGGCACTTCAGGTGTTGGTTTGCAGTTTGGTGACTCTGTTGCATTAAATACATGTTGCAATGCTCAAAAGAGGGAATGCTCGACATTATCTTAGCTTGCAACCAACCATACCTGTAAAATGTATCTTACCGGCTGTCACGTACTGCTCGAATTTATATCCCCAGAAGGTCATTAGTTTCTCTCGATCAGTCATTCTTTCATGCCTCTTTATGTCCTCTTCAGTGTCAAAGGCAAATAAGTAAATGGTGCCACGGAACTTGGTAGCGCAAATGATCCAGCCCTCTCGGTTTTCGTATGGCGTACAAAGCAGAAGCGTGAGAAGGCCACGGAAGCAAACGAAGTCTGTTGATAAGCTGAAAATTTCGAATGACACTTATTAACAATATTTTTTATTTATTCAGAATGTACGTTGCGTGTGTGTTGGAACCCAAAATACACTGTTACATGTACAAAATTGTTTTAGCACTTGATTTGGACAACCTGCTTAAAAGTTGGCTCCAAAAAATATACTAGTATACATAATTTGTAGTGTTTATTGCCCTATGACCATGGTCCCAAGTAATCGATTATTTTGGGGCACTCTGTATGTATGGCACTCCGTTTGTATTGGTATACGAAGAAAGCAAGCACGTGTACGGTATTTGCACGATGGAACATCTACATGTAGTAACCTGGTAGGAACATAACTCACGTTATTTTTTCGTCGATCATAGATTTACGGTTTGCTAATATCCAACGTAAGACGTTGTTTAACTTTTCTTCCTTGTGGTCCTTGCGAATAAACGACTGATATCCATCAGAAAGGTTGAAGGCAATTTTCTCTTCAGGTTGACTGTAATATCTCAAATTACGATTGTCGCTACAATAAGTTCGGTCTCGATCGAGGCTAAACGTTCCCACTTCATTGGGTTCCTTAAAATTTGGAAAATTTCCCCTAAAACGATTAATGTCATTTGTATTTAAAACTTCACATTCAGCTCGTCTTCTGTCACCGCACGACGCCATTTTTATTAATCTATGGCACGCCATGTAGTTACATATTTGTATACATGTAGTAGGTGTCATAGAATGCGAGTTTGTGCACTTGGTTCTTGAGACTCCTGTCAGTTTGAAATAACCGAAATTCGTGCGAAATATTCGGGCTAAACGGTGCCCTATCTCACAAACTTTATACTTGCTAACTTGGCATTAGCTGTCGTGACCAATGATTTACAACATTAGATGTTATAAAACCATCTGACTGCAGCATGCATTTGTTGATGTGCTTATCTGATGCAACTTTGCTGATGACGGGAACCAGTAGGTAAATGATCTGAATTGTTCTCTATTGCATTTCATTATAATAAGGTATACTAAACCCAATGTGAATCATTTACTGCTACATGTAGATTGTTTTAAGTTTCAGTTAGCCATTGGGTATACATGAAAGTAAACAAAAATCTGAAAGAAATGTTGTGATGCAAATGTCAGCTGAAATGCAAAAATCAAAAAAATTGATCCGTAATCAATTGTTATTTTTTATTGACATCATCTCTTGTCATGACATGTTAGGACTGAGGGTCCACTATATCTACCACATATGCAGGGTGGCCACAGGTCAGGGAAGTCAGTGAAAATAAAAGTGGTCAGGGAAGTCAGGGATAAGTCAGGGAACTTTGTAAGTGGTCAGGGAAATTTTTCACTGTCAAAGCTAAATGCTATCCCAGCAGCTCCATCCCCAATCCTCGTTCATCCACACTCATCCAACAGTAGCTTTAACTTAGGAATATCCAATATGATGTGTTGAGTGAGAAAACAGTTGGTGGCAGTCAGGGTGATATCATACTCAAAATATTGAAAAACTTGTGTTCAAAATCTGATGTTAAGATATGTTTCAACGCTTATTTCAAGGAAAAGGAACGCCTTAATCACTTTTGGAGGGCTCTAGTTGCATGGTACAATTGTACAGACATCCTGTGTCACCTGTGGAGCTTTTTGAAAAAAGTTCTAATTTTTAGCCAGGGCAATGTATTTGTTGAGTGTGGTTTCTCTATCAACAAAGAGACTTGTCGTGGAGAATCAGTTAAGTGAATCCCTTATTGCTCAATGGCAAGTGTATGATGGTATTCAGGCTATGGGTGGAATTTCTAAGGTTCAGGATATTCCCAAAGCTATGATTCTTATGGTCAGCTATATATGAAGAATCATTGCAAAAGGAAAAACAGGAGAACAATTCTAAATGATGTGAGGATGTCAGTAAGAGACGTCTTACTGAAGAAGTTGAGTTTGCAGCGTAAAAAACTAAAGGTGTTGGCTGAGAAGCAAAAAGAGCTTGATGATTTTGAATAGCAACTTGCTCTTTTCTCAAGATATGATTTATTTGTTTTTCCTCGATATATTGTTATTGGACATTTGTCCAAAAGATAACTAAGTTGCCTCTGTAACATGAAGCAGTTGTGTTGAGTTTGATAATGCTGTTTTTCTTATTGTTTGAAAATTGCTTGACAAAATTTGAAAACACCAAATAAATAGAACTTTTTACGTTTCATTATGACTAAAAATATGTATGCATTGTTGCGCAATTTTTGGTCAGGGAAATTTTTGGATTTAGTCAGGGAAAGTCAGGGAAAAGTCAGGGAACTTTGAAATGGAAATTTTGTGGCCACCCTGAACTTGGATGAACGAATCGCCAACAGGAAATGGCATCCTATTGGTTGAACGGACGCCATTTTTGTCTTCTCTCGTTGATTTGACTATAGTGGCACCCTTGATACTATGGAACTGGTTCCGAGAGGTTCCGTCGATGGTTGCTTTTACTCTCAGCTCTGAAATGGCCACCGAGATGCCATTATGATGCTTTTTCATTTGAGAGTTAAGAGCGAAAGTAACCATCGAGAGAATCTAACGGTCCAGTTTTATGAAACCAAACGTGGCAGCTCTCAAACGGAAAAGCATCTTGGGGCTCGGCAAGTGACACTTGGTTTTAAGATACTGGTCCGTGAGGCTCTCTCGCTATTCACAAATGACCAACGAGCCATATGATGCTTTACCATTTACATGTGATACTGGTCCGCGAGGTTATCTCCATGGTTACTTTCACTCCCAGCTCTGAAATGGCCACCGAGCCATACTTATGATGCTTTTCCATTTGCGAGTTGAGAGCGAAAGTAACCCTCGAGAGAATCTAATGGTCCAGTTTCATGAAACTACTGTAAACGTCGCAGCTCTCAAACGGAAAAGCATCTTGGGGCTCGGCAAGTGACACTTGGTGTAAAGATACTGGTCCGTGAGGCTCTCTCGCTATTCACTTTCACTCTCAGCTCTCAAATGACCACCGAGTCACATGATGCTTTTCCATTTGCGAGTTGAGAGCGAAAGTAACCATCGAGAGAATCTTATGGTCCAGTTTCATGAAACCAAACGTCGCAGCTCTCAAACGGAAAAGCATCTTGTGGCTCGGCAGTTACCCTTTTGGTTTTAAGATACTGGTCCGTGAGGTTCTCTCGATATTTACTTTCACTGTCAGCTCTCAAATGACCACCGAGCCGTATGATGCTGTTCCGCGAGGTTCTCTTCATGGTTACTTTCACTCCCAGCTCTGAAATGGCCACCGCACCATACTTATGATACTTTTCCATTTGAGAGTTGAGAGCGAAAGTAACCATCGAGAGAATCTAATGGTCCAGTTTCATGAAACCAAACGTCACCATCCCCCAGGAAAACCCGAGCAATTATCTCCTCTGGTTTCAGCTTCCGCCACGAGGCTTGCGGAGCGGAACTAAGGTGACGCTGCTCGCACTGAAGAGCAAAACCACAACAATGAAGGTCACGTGTTACGTTGAGTAACCTAGGGTCACAGAGGTGGGCCTGCCTCCTCATCTCATGATGCGCTCGGATTCGGAAGACAATCGGCTCGGGATTACAGGGGGCTTCCGAGATTAGAGGCGGCTTAATCTCGTATTTTATTTCAAAGCTTGGATCTCAAAGAGATTGGCCTGCGGTGGCCATCTTGGAACTCATTCATGGAGCAGCGAGGCTCCGACATGGCCGAGGAGTCGCAGATAACAAAGCCCAATTATTTTCTTAACCAGATAGCATCTCACTTGCGAAATCGCCACCGCATTCATTAGCATTCGACCTTCCTCGACGCATCTCTGGGAGTCACGTGGTGCGAAACCCCGAAGGCAAGCAGTTTTTTGCCAAATTAATTGCTCGTCAATTGGCGCATGTCGAAGGCTTATCAAAAATGAGTTTTTGCCCCGTCCCTGTCACGGGCCGCGATATTGTTTATGCCTCTTTTACGGCCGATTTACTGCCGTGGCCTCGCTGCGGGCCAGTCCGAAGCAGTTGCGCACACGTGATCTCCGCTGACCTCTGACCTGAAGTCACTGGAGGAGCTGTGACAGCAGCAATTGCTAATTGACTGAACTTCATCGAACCAAGCTATCCGAAGTGACCCATTCAGCCAACACACTTGTGGACATTGAGAGGCTTCCGCTTATGATGCCACTCTTATGATGTGTCCATTCGTGTGACAGACGTTAGGCTGGAGAACCTCAAGGGCCGGTTTCATAAGGCTTGCTGTTCACAGTTGTAACTACTACCTGTGAATTGACTGAAGTCAGGAAGACTTGTTGGTCAATTCCCAATGAAGTCACTCTGCAAGTCCAGCTTCGTTTAGACTGTAGACTTCAGCCTGCACACAACTTCAATGAGATTTCAAGGACTTCAATGTCTTTAGCCTGATTGCAGACTTAAAGGACTTGGAGATTTTGGCCGACTTCAGGAATCCGATTTCACCAACTGCAATGACATGTCGACTTGCAATGACGACTTGTGGGAGTCAGGTGTACGTGTTGGTTGAAGTCTCGGGTGAAGTTCATGCAGTCGCTCTGCAAGTCGGAGTGAGTCCAGCTTGCAGCGCAGACTGCACACTTCAGCCTGGTTTCACAAACTTCTGCGAGACTTCAAGGGCTTCAATGGAACTTTGTCTGCTTTCATCAATGCCCTGTTTAACACATACATGTACACTGTATCAGTGAGACAGCAGGAGCAGGATTTCGTTGCTCCGGGTCAGAAGTCAGAAACTTCTTGACTGGTATTGATGCCCCACTGTCATCTGAAGTAAGGCTGTTAAGTCCGACCAAGTGTTAAGCAGTCTTTAAAAGCTGTTCACTCTTCGGCAAAACCTCTCGAGAGATAAAACTGCCACGGATTGAGATTTCTGTCCGACAGTTACTGGCGATACAGGCCACTGCATCTGAGAGCCCTCTAGGTGGTGCTGCGAGTGAGTACAGAGGTCATGGACCGTGGACATACCTTGCGGAACATGTTGGCTGGAGGGTAGTGCAGCAGGCCAACCAGCGTGTTGAGGCGCCCTCTGTGGGGCATGCACATGACAACCTGGTCGATGCCACCTGTTTGGGACAGAAAAGGACTATGAAACGGAGGTGCATTTTAGAACATACGGGTGGAACAGGGCCCGAAGAACGTACCTTTCCTGGCCGCCCTGAAGAGGCTGTCGAAGAATCCCATCATGCTCTCGGCCCCTTCGCCGCTGTAGCGCTTGACAGTGCCAAACTTGTTGGCCAGGAAGTTGTCGAACGTCTGAAAGCAAAAGTAGAATGAGAACTGCTGTGCATATGGAATGTTGGGAATGGTATGTTTGCAAGAACTTGTTGTTCTGTCAAATATGCTTATTTTCAGTTTGTCAGGCAATGTCTTTGAAATTCCTCCTGATGGTGGAAAAGCCATTGGGCATTCAGTGAAAGTCCTCTTGAGATTTAAGTGCATGCATGATGCATAGGACGTCTCTAATGACTGCAAGCCAGTTTGTGAGGGAAGTTCCAATGGGAATGACAAGCTCTGATGGATGTTATTCTGTCAAAGACATTGCTGACATCAGTTTGTAGTGGACTGCCTTTGAAGTTCCTAATGTATTCTGTTGCTCGAGATAAGGTCCCATGTTGTCTGAGAAAGTATACATGTATGTTGCCAGTTTGTCAGGGACATTTTTGATGCTAAGGTTGTCAGGACTTGCCGATTTTGAAGGAATGTCACATGCGATGACAAGTTCCATTGGTATGTCAGGAAAAAGTCTTGAGAAAGTGCATGTAACTGACGGTTTCCCTTGCAGCTACTTACGGTATGTCAGAATGGAAAGATTTTGTTTTGCAGCATGCTACATACATCTGTGAACTGGGTGCCTGACGCTATGTAATTATGCTGCTATAAAGGGAGGTCGGCAGCCATTAATTATTGGTACCTAATTGACATGGTGTCAAATCGTGAGACCTATATCGCCAGCTTCTGTTGGCACGAACGCACCAATTTGGCCGCGATTTTCTTCACTAATTATGCCGTGTCATGCAAATTCAAAAAAAATGACAGAAAGTGAAATTCTGCGTGCCGCCGAGTGATTATGAGCTCGTTCCGTATTGATCCCATTTCATGGCTGCTCGCAGGGCCCTCAAGATGGCGCCATTCAATGGCGAAATTTGAGCTGTTTATTTTTCTGCTTACCTCTTTCATGATCAATGCATATTCCAGATACACAGTACTTAGTAATTTTATTCACTCCTATCTTCTTACTATTGGTAAACAAGGGAACGATCAAGTGTTATGTCACAAATAATTGTGGGGTTGGAAGGGTGTTGACCATCGATGACATAGTGGAGAGGGAAGGAGTTGGCCTTATGATGATTTGGGAGAGGGGGGATTGACCAAATGATGACATGGGAAATTACCAAATGAAATCATTCTGGATTTGGCGAAATGATAATATGGAAGTGAGGGCTTGACCAAATGGTGATATGGGGAATGATCAAATGAAGACATGGAGAGTAACCAAATGATACCATTATGGATTTGGCCAAATGATGATATGCGGGTTGACCAAATGATGTCACGGGGAGTTACCAAATGATACCCTGATGGATTTGGTGAAATGATGGTATGGGAGAAGGGGTTTGACAAATGATGACGTGGGGGGAGTCACCATATCGATCATGAGGGCTTTGGCAATTGGGAGTGTGCAACGAAAGGGTCGCCATCTAGTGGCAGTCGAGTAAGCTCCCATGAAAGTAGGATACGTTCATCAAATAACATGACGAAGTTCGATACAATCAGGCTCGTGGCCCAAAAATAAATATGGAATGCTTTAAAATACCAACAAAGTGTATTATTGGGTACCACAGAGTTAGTCAAAACCGTTAAAATAATAATTAGCCTGCATTTACGAGCTTATTTGGGGAA